>VXAC01001425.1:1354011-1407198 GCA_013399225.1 Rhipidura dahli
GAGCCCGGCGCCCCGTCCCGGCGGGTGGGCAGAGGCGGGCGCGGCTCCAGGTGCGGCCCGGAGCCGGGACGGACCGGGAGGGAAGCCGGGGTGCCCGGGGGATGCAGCTCCGCGGTCCCGAGGGCACCGGCGGCAGCATCCCTCCTGACTGGAAGGCGCACTTATATTTTAAGCTTGCATCGGCAAATTCTGCTGTGTCTGTCTAACTTTACTGCTGCCGGAGGTGTGAGTGGGCCCCGGTGCTCTGCACGCACAGCTCCACCGTGCGAGTGGCCGTCAGTTTCCCAAACAAAAGAAATCGGCAGTACGGAGACTGGTTTCCGAAGTCACACGTTCTGCGCTTATCTGCCACCTTAGGCAAGGAAGCGATTTAACAGCATCTGCAGCATTTGAGCTTCGCCTGCAGGTTCCAGCTGTTACACTGGACAGTGCCGGCGATTTGCGGGATGAGGGAGGGGGAGAGGAGTGAGATCCCTGAGCTATACCTAACTAGAGCCAGCGAGCGGGACACTCGCTGATGTAGACAGCTTTCACCTTTGGTAACTATTAAAACTGTCAACAGAAAGAAATTTTTTACTGGAACCTACAGAGTTTAAACTCTTTTTGTTTCAATGATAGTGGTTGAAAGCTCTGTCTTCTGAGCAGATTGGTATGTTATTGGGACTGAAATGATGTGGGGCTTCATAAACACCTTGGAGTTTATTTCTATACAGAAGACCTGTTACTTAAGTGGGCTAATTTGCACGGGTTTTCTTCTTTTTTCTTCTCCCAGAACCAATCTACGTTCCATTCCTCATTGTGGGATCAATATTTATTGCCTTCATTATCGTGGGCTCGCTGGTAGCAGTTTATTGTTGCACATGTTTAAGACCTAAACAACCATCGCAGCCAATACGATTTTCTCTGCGGAGCTATCAGACCGAGACTCTTCCCATGATCTTGGCCTCCACAAGCTTCAGGACGCCATCCAGACAGTCCAGTACCGCGACAAGTTCCAGTTCGACCGGCAGCTCGGTGCGCAGGTTCTCCTTCCCCCGGGCAGAGCCAGGATGCCTTGTGGCGCCCTCCCCTCCACCGTACACATCTGGCTGCTTCCAGACAGCCCACACAGTGCACCTGACCCAGCCTTCGGGATTTCTGGTGTCGCCGCAGTACTTTGGGTATCCTCTCCAGCCGGAGCCTGCTCTGGCTGGGAAGAGCTGCTCTGATTTTACTCAGAGCTGAAAGAAGTTGTGAAGAAGTAACGCAGCCTTTGCAAGCACAGGGACTGCTGCTGTTGGGTGTCACACTGATGTGCTCTGTGGCTGCAAAAATCAGAACTGCTCCTGTGGGTGAGTTGCCCTCGAAAGGTGCGGGGTCTCACTTGTGATTGCATTTCCCAAGCTTGGATCACACTTACAAAGGAATTGTAAAACACTCCAAACAGTTGCTCTAAAACCGGACTGCTCTGTCTAATTTGTGCACTTTGTGTTCAGAGACAAGTAAAAAAACCATGTTGGGACAAAGGTACTCGGTATTATAAATGACATTTTACCTTAATGCAGTTAACTTAGTTAACAAACAGTGGCTACATTCCACTGATAATAATCAGACTAGTTCTATAAAGCAGCAATAAGCCTGAGAAGTAAGAGAAGAGTAATACTTACTAAAGAAGATCCTTGAAAACATCTGACTGCTTACCACTTCCATGAGCAATGAAAATAAGAGGAAGAATTTCATTAGATATCAAAATGCAGAGGTTTTCTAAAAATACACACAGTCTACCTGAACTTAGACTGCATATTTGTATTAGTAAGCTTTAACTATGGTAGATAAAACTAAGACTAATTAGGCTAGTTGAAGATCAAACAGTCCCAGGTAGCTGAATTATCTATGAAAAAAGCAGAATGTATTCAGCAATATCACCAATAACTTCTGCACATAAAATTCTAAAAGTAGCGTTCTACTAAAGCGTTCTTCAGAAGGAAGTATTTATTGTCAGCTTTTTGCTCAGCAAGTGTAAGTTGGACAAACTGATCATGAAGTTCTGTTTGTAAAATTAGCCATGTATAAAATGTAAAGACAAGTTTGTAATTTAAAATGTATTTACACTATTGACATCACTAATTATTTAGTAGTGACATGCAAAAAAAAATACCAATAAACTGTGTTTTTGAAATGTTGTGTCATCGGTATGACTCTGTACAGGTAGTGTCCGTTGAATTTGGCTGGTGTAACTATTTTGTATTTTTTCCTGTTAAAATAGTTTACTTTGCTGTTTAAAATGATTTACAACTTTACTGCACCTGTTGTGCAGATTTAATATAATATAAAATTCTGACTATATAGCAAATTAATAGATTCCTTTATGTCTTTTACATGCAGCTGCAGTGAAAAAGTGGTGAAAACTACACTGATTAGTTAGGTATTTTAGATTAAACATCCTGCACTAGGAATAAATTCTGTTTGCCCTTCTACATTCCTTCACCTAAGTAAACCAACAAACCAAATGGAAGAAGGAAAAAAAGCATCTAAACCAAATACCTGCAGTAAGCAAATGGAAAATATACAAGGGGAAAAAATGCAGTCATTAAAGGGCTTCTCTGTACACTTACTTTTGTGAAAAAATGAACTAGTTCTATGGGCCAGAATCTACAATATCAGAGGCTGAGCCTTCCTTTTTTATCAGCCTCAACCTCCCTGTGTGTAGGATCTGTTGAAGTACGTTATAGCTGACCTATTTAACAAGTAGTTTAGAAAATCTTCATTGGTTCAAGAGTTGAATAATTTTTCCATAACAAATATCTGGTGATAGGTAGTCATGACAAAAATATTTTGAAATAACCCTTTTAATATGTTGTTTATTGCACAATTAGCATTACAATCCAACAGAAATTACTGCTGGAAATGCAGTTTCTAAGCAGAAAGATGAGTTCTATACCATGATGTTTTAAGGCTCCAGCTTGAATCCTGTAATTGTTAATTACAACCCAAATCATGATAGACAGCTGTGTATATATTTTGCAAGACACTAAAAATTAGATTTTGAGTATTCAGGAAATTAATTGACAGTTAAATGTTCTGGCCTGTAATTTTATTTTAGAAATAATCTTCAAGGAAGGGGACAGGAAAATGTTTCCTTGCCTTTGAAGAGGTTTCATAGGATAGGACTCGTCACTGCATATTTTGAACGGCTACGAAATATGGGACTGTTCATCAAGTAACTTCCGGGATAGATCATTGAATGTTGCAGGAGGTATCAGCTGTCTTGTTCAGGAGCATACAGTGAGATGTACTGATCATTCCCGTATACAGCAGAAACAGCAAACCAATTAAACTGTATTGTTTTACAAATTATAATAAGCCTCCAATTAGAAGAAATCTTTATCTTGTAAACTAAGGCAACACAGACTCATTCTGGAAGCAGAAACTTGATGAATTTAAACTAAGAAGGGGCAATAAAGTACCTTTAAAGAGCAGTTAATTGTCAGAGCCACTAACACAGGCTGAGTGGACGAAATTCAGTGTTTTCCTCAAATAAAGGCTGTACAGGACACAGTTGTGAGTTTGGCCCAGTCACTGCCCGTTACCATTTGGTGCTGTACAGGCCAGGCTGCTTCACTGTGATGGTCCAGAGGCTCTGCAGTCAGTTATTAATGTTTTAACATGGGAACAGATTTTTGCTACACTTGCATACGGTGTTAGATTTCAGTGATTATTCAGCCTAAGGAGAGCTGTGAAGTTTGCCATGTAGCATGAAATTCAGCCTAGAAGGGAAGACCCCTCTGAGCCACTTCCTTCCTTCCTGTGATGCTGCATAATGGGTTTTCCGTCATAGAAGAGCTGAAGAACTTGACACACAGGAATAATTTCATTGAATCAGACTCACGTAACTCTTTAAGTTTATAGAGTGCTAAGTACTTCACAGATCAGTAGCCAGACTCCAACAAATCCTGCACATGTCGTTCTCAGGGTGGGAAAGATCAGGTCTAGTTACAATAGCTGTACTGGGTTACCTGTAAAACAGTTGAGGTGGGGATTATGCACCATCTGCAAATAGATAGACAAAGAAGACTCTGTAAATTAAAATCTATTATTGTTCATGTAGTTACAGTAGCAGTGACCTATATAGCTGAAGGGAGAGGAAAGGAGGTGGCCAGAATACAACCCATGGATGGAAATGCTTTTGCCTGTGCCAGTAGTTTCCAACCCAGATGGATTTGATGTGCAGGCGAGAATGCTGGATTTCCTTCCTAATGGAAAGAGCCTTTTGGCACCAGATGCTCCTGTGATTTATAGGGATAGGAAATTTTCCTAAAACTTGCAGACAGAACAGAAATGACATCGTGATAGCACTTTAATGACTAATGAAATGGTTTGAAGGGCTGGATGTATGCTTGAACTGAAAGCAATTGCTTGCTATCAGAAGTACCATTTACAGGCAGTACTTGCTTTACTGCCATATTAACAGAGTAGATTTAACCATTTCTTTCAGAATTCTGGACTTAGTTCATAATCCTTTTACCAGGGCTACACCAATCTAAAATCAAAATGAAAGAATATTCATACTCCTTAAATTGATTATTGTCATTCACACACGATGCAGCAAATGCTTTGATTGCCATTAACTGGTAATGACTTAGATCAAACCCAAGCCTTCTGAGGATAATGAGCAATAGTGACATGCCATTTGTTTTGTGTTTCTACAAATTGGGATTTCTTAAGTGTGTATCTCCAAAATGCATCAAGACTTTCCAGTGCTAGGAAAAACATTACAAGTACTTACAAGAATGTCTGAAGGATTCTGTTTGAAACTAGGTAAGCAGTACAGTATGTGGCTATGTAAGCACATGGATTATTTGTAATACTAATCCCACTGGAATAAAAAAAACCCCAAAAGTGACAATTTCAAAAGTATTTTGTCATTACTGCTCAGTTACAGCTTGACATAAGGACATTAAGGAACATTAAGGAGATGAAGTTGGTTTTCAGTGCTGTTTCGCTGCCTGTTGCAATGGGCTGTCTGGACTTTAACTCCTCTGAACAATTCGTCTGCTTTTGAGGGAGACACTGCTCCACAATATCACATAAAGTTTTTGACTCACACCGAGGCTGTAATTCCATGCTGTCCTGTCTTCATTAGCAAAGGCAGACCAGGAAATGCCTTTCTGTTCTTTTTATTCTTTCCATCTTTGACTTGTGCAAATTCAGGGGGCTGTAGTGTAAATCAGGTTAGTGAAATTATTTTAGCTTAAAAATAATGTTTGGTGTAAGGAAGGAGGGAAAGGATTTGAGAGGGAGCCTGGATCATTATAAACTGGATTATAAATTGAATAATTTCAATGGCCTCATGACTGCCGGTGTCACAGAGGTAGTAAAATGTCATGAGGTGGAATAATCTTAAACCAGCTCTGCTACTACAGACTGGATCTTGTGAAACGAGCACCATCTAAGATGCATCTATTATTGAACCTGCTTGGACAGAATACAAAATAAATTCATTGTCTAGTGTATATATAAAAATCAGTCACCTATCTACAATCAAAACTCAGTTAAGGTTTGTATATACTGATATTTTTCAGTGGGCACTGAAAAGAGCAAAGAAATACCAGCCACTATGAAAGCCAAAGGATTCAGTATTTACTACTACTGTCTGAAAAGGGAGGTGACATTTTCTACTGTTTCAGTTTACCTTAAAAAACGTAAGAACTCTATGGTATTTGTAAAGTACTATTTCTGGTATGTCTCCTTTTAAAGAATTCAAACCCAAGAATGATGAGATATGTTTTCCTCTGAAAGTAATCCCTAGCATTTTCAACCAATCAAGTCAACAAAGCTTCTTAATTTAATGGCAAAGTTTATTCATTTTTTAACAAGTAAAAGACAAAACATTTAAAATTTGCAGTTCAAAACATGCACATTCACCAAATGCCAAATGACATTTAACACTGCATAGAACTGAATGTGTTACTAAAAGAACTATTTAAAAAACACAGTGCATTTAACATCCAGTTAAAACTAAACCTGAGAAACTACCATAAACACCGAGTCAAAAAATCTTCATTCATGCAGCTTCATAATTTCCACAACAGTTTCAGCAGTAATGGCTTAGTGGAGCTGTAAAATCTCTTGAATGCAAATTTTGCTGTTTCAGACTGACCGCTGTCTGCAGCGGTTCATACATATCAAACACTGAAAATTGTAATGAAAAACTATGTTGAAGTAGAAAAAACAACATTAACGCATTTATGGCTTGTATGCTACATTAAAGAAACACCATAAAATATGATTTTAAAAAACCCCAACTTGTTCTGGTCACAGCTTTTCAATTACAAATCACACTCTACATGGAAATACTTTTATTTCAGTATCAACCTTCAGAAGTGCCCAGCTTCGCACATCATCGCTCAGATGAGTAGTCCTCATACTCACAAGCAGTCCAGTTGAAGCCTATATGAGCAGTGGTTTGCATAAGCAGGAACCAGGCTTGGAATGCTAAAATATTCTTTTGTTTAATAAAGATCTATTGGTTAACAGCAGGGAAACTGGGGGAGCAAGGGCAGAGGGGGGAAGGAGAAACTCATTTGTTGAGTTCTGTTACCAGTGAAAACCCCCAGTACCAAGGAAGCTGAACTGACAAACTCATTTGCTTACACAGCACTAGCTTCTCGATATATTATGAGCAGACTTTTAACGAAGGCATTAAAAAACAGAGATCAACAACCACCATGCATCGCCTCAGAACACT
The DNA here is from genome assembly GCA_013399225.1 of Rhipidura dahli. Classification (NCBI taxonomy): domain Eukaryota; kingdom Metazoa; phylum Chordata; class Aves; order Passeriformes; family Rhipiduridae; genus Rhipidura; species Rhipidura dahli. The sequence goes on from VXAC01001425.1 coordinate 1,360,739, forward strand.
TAGAAATAGTGCCTCATGCAGACAGAATGATAAATTCATCAGAACTACAAGTGCTTTTACGCAATACACAAAAAAAAAAAAAAGGGAAAAAACTTTTCTCCTTAAATTTAACACATATTCCAAATTACTCATCATTCAAGATGAGTTCAAATGTCATGATATACACCTTAAGACACTTAATGCTCATCTTTGTAACAAGGTGAATTTTATGGATGCATGTGGACATAGAGGAATCTTCAGCTATCTCTTAGTGTTTCAAAATATTTATTTATCATTTTATACAAATAGAATGATGACTAAGTATAAATCTGTTGAAACTGCTTTGCAAAAATATGTGTAAAATTAGGAAATGGCAAGAAAAAATTCCACATACAAATTGTCAATATGTTTGTTAAAATTTGTTTCCAGTTACTCTTTTGAATAATTTTAATATATATATGTATGTATATATTTAAAAATAATCAAGTATTTATATAAGATACCCGATTTTTTAGTGGCACTGGTTAAACTTTTAGATGGAAAATTTTAATACTAACTTGCAGTGCACATGAAACAGATGGAAAAGTCCATGTGAACCCTGTATTTAATACACTTTTGAATTTTCAAACAGTAAGAACAGAGGCATTGTTATGAGCATTTCTTCCTAAACTGGTTTTTTTTCTCCTTTAAACAAACATCAGCAGAATCCCCTGATTTTAACAAAGATATGACATAGTAACAGGATGGTAATAGATTATACTACTGTGTACTTAACATGAAAATAAAGTGCATAGTGTATACTTGGCCTGATTTTAAAATGGGCACACATAGCTAAGATAATCTTATATTTTAAAATGGAATTGTATGAGCAATCAAAATCCACCATTTTTATCACATTTGTCTTTTTTGCTATTTTTAAGAAGTGGTATCTTTCAACCACTGATTATCAGAAAAAGTACAGAGACAGAAGAAAAATTAATCAAAAGTAATTAAAAAAATGCACTTTGCAAAATACTACTTCAAATTCTGAAAAGGTCTAAGGATGAAATGCTGTGGGGTAAGATTATTTTACAAACCTTTATATAAGTCTAAATTTAGGATCTTAGAGCTGTTTCAGTCACTTTCTTCCTTTTTAAGGTAGTTAAATTTGGGATATACTATCTGTTGTTTTCTTCAAACTGTATTACAATGGTGAGACAAAATTTTATTTCATACGAGGAATGAGAGTTTATGTAAATATCTCACTGTATATATTTTACAATGTATTCTAATCCTTACCTGCAAAATTAGCAAGGAAACCATTTAAAGCAGAAAAAAAGTGCCCATAAAGAGTGTAGGTATAGATTAATTTTATACAAGTTAAGTACACTGACAGATTATAAAGGAGCAACAGTGGCATGGTTAATTTCAGAAATGTTTTGAAGTTGGTCATTCTCCCTTGGATGACAGCAAACAGGGATCCCCATTTTAGGTAAGGGGCATGCCCCCAAATTTTTTCTTGCCTTAGGTCAAGTGATTTGGCCCTCCCATATTGATCCATCTATTTATCTATGCCTGAAATGGCTTTTCTGAGGGCAGTCCTTGTCTGCATGCCTGACTGGCAGTACTGTTTCTAGTGGGATATGTTCCCTTTGTCCTTGTGCCTTCTGTTTAAAGATCACTCTGGGCAGGCGAGAGGAAGACACTGCGTAACGTGCATGTGAAATGCAGGCTGCCTTCCCACTGGCACACCTTCCTCAATTTGTACTTTCATACAGTGCCTTTTGTTGGGCTTTCTCTGTGTATTTTTAAGTTTCTCTTAGAGTGGAGCATAAGAAACTTGGATAGTGAGATTAATTGTGTGTTAAGAGTTTAGCTAGATGGAAGGCAAGGAGGTAAAGTCACCTTCAGTGAGTGTATGACAAACGAAGGAGGGCAGAGAAAATATGGGATGGGACTGGATGACTTGTTATGATTTGAAAGCAAAGAGGAAATAACTAAACAGATCACTGGGGATATTGTTCTGCTTTTCCACCTGGTTGATCACCACTGAAACGAAAAAGAGATCATTCCTATGTAATGCACAAAAATTTAATTAACAACAAAACCAACTGCTACTATAGAAAATTGTATTTTAAGTGTAATCATGGTGGCTTTTAAACCCAGAATTAAACATGGACTAAAAAGTTGCAATAACTTTAAAGTTCAAGTAGCTTTTCTTAGTTTGAAATCCAATGGTTGTCAGATGGCAAGTTGAGAAATACGAAGTATAACTACTTAAAAAATGTATCACAATATTCTCATTTAGTACCTCCCTCCTTCTTTTTTCCCTCAAACCAGGCGTGTATCTTTTTCTGCAGTCACTTCCTCACCATTTTAATTAAAGGTGAGAGTATATTAGTATTCTGCACGACCAATAAGTTGTAAAGAGACTGCTGCAATATATTTCATACCTTTATAGGAAGTGACTTTAGTGCAAATAAACCAGTACATACCACAGAGTAGTGAGGGGCATGCTTCGCTCTGTATTTCAATGTATGCATTTCAAATAATCTTAGTATAAAAATGTTGAAAATTCAATTAATTTTAAAAAATAAGTTAAAATAAACTTTCTTTTGAACCTACAGTATAAGCAGATACAACTAAGCATCACAAAAATTAAGTTTGCTAAAGGGAAGTAAGGCAGAGCAATTCTTAAAAATTGAATAAAGTATTATGTGTACTCCATTATACAAGTTGGCAGCCATATTCAACATATGCAATACTAAATGAAAATAAGGGGAAAGCTTGTATAAGGCCAAAGGTGCAAAGACTTGCAGTTTTGAAAGCAAATGCCAAAAAGGCCACTCAAATTAGGCTCACTGTACTTTCTCCTCAAGTGTGGAGACTCAAGCATGCAGTTCTGAGATCAGGACTGGAGATGGTTTCCTTTCAAACTGTTTCTAACAACAGAAAACATTTATGGAACTTCTTTGGCAAATGTTTTTAGGTTAGTTTGACACAAACATCTATGAGCATCTTGACTCTCTCAAAGAAGGTGAATTAACACCATTAAGATACTGTTGTTTTCAGCACTTGTTGAAATCAAAGGCTTGTTATCAACTGTATTTAAATATATTAACACTTAAAAACCTTCAGAGATGCTAGTTGATCTGTCAATGTAAAGTATGTTTACCAATCTGACCACTGCCCTTCTAGTACATGAGCAGTACTGATTCAATTTCATTGTAAAATAAGCAAGCTGGCAAGATACAAGGTAAATTCCAATCTGTTTACAAAGGCTAAGCAAATACTTGTCAAAAATTTAGAGATGGTGTGTTACAGTATAGTTGCACAGTGCTTATGTCTACTGAATACACAAATCCAAACTTTATGGAACGAGACCATCATAGATCTTCCAATGTCTGATAACTGGACCATGGTCACAGCTCCCAGCAAAGATCTAGTAGCCTGTCTCACAAAAGTAACAACTAAGGCCTAAGTCTCGAGCTGTGTTCCTTCACCATTCCTCAGCCCTTTGCTTTGTGGTATCGTAAGCTCTTATTACTTCAGACTGCGAAACGATTCCATTTTCATCTTGAGAGAAGGCATAGCCATCTGCAGATACAAAGCAAAAGAGAAACAAATTAAGTTTTGATCAGTTTTATTTTTTTTAAGCTTTAATAGAAACAACTTAATGAAGGTGAATAAAGGGGAAAAAACCTCTTTTCAACAGTAAAATCCTGTGCCATTTCTTACAGAATTTTGCAGTTATAAAATAGCCGAAAGAACTCTGCGCAGTATCTCAGGTATGAAGGGAAACTTAACCACAGGCAAAGAACATGGTCTAATGGGTTTAGGATACTGCATCTTTACTATAAATAAATGCAGCAAAAGGCAGAATTTGACTACGTTATTAATGGGTATTAATTTTTGTCAGTGAACACTTACGAAGCAAATTTTGCTGCAAAGAGTCAGAGCGATACAAGTTGACATGGTTCTTCTTAAAAACATTCTTCAGTAGTTGGGCTCTTTCAGTTAAGCTAGAGAGAAAGTAGACACATGAAAAATATTTACTTACTAATTACCTTATCCCTTTATCTTTGAGTTTGCTCAATGGGAATTAATTATTAAATGAGAGGTGTCCACCCTCCTTTTTCTTTTTAAATTGTGCCTGATGAATTACCAAGATGATGATTAAAAGCTCGTGTGAGGACAGATTATCAAGTCCAGACCCCTGGTAATGATTTTACTTGTCACAGTACAATGGCAAAATATCTGTTTGAAACACTGCTGTGTGCTGACAACACAAATAAATGAGTAATATTGTGAACCTTCGTGTGTGACTCCTTTAGAAACACAAAGTATAAAGACACTGTCTTCCTTGATGTAGCACAGCTTGAATAGTGCCAGGCTGAATTAGTCCTTTTTTTTTCTTACATAGAAAGTGCTCCCAGCCTCTATTGACACAGTACCCCAAGGGGATGGGAAATGAGGTGGAGGTAAAGCCACATTCATGGTCATCAGCTGTGTGTACAGAAACACATCACTTCCATGTAAAGTGTTCTAGGAGGGAGTATTCCCCAGAAAACTCTAGAAGGTGTTTTTCTGGAGATCATACCCAAGTAACAGACTACTATTGCTGCTAAGGTTGGCCCATCTCCTTCCTTCCCAGTACTACTGAGTTTGTTGTGTTGTGTGCTTATTGTGCTTTAGTATGACTCAAGGTACTCCCCATTTCAGCCCAAGTGTAAAACAGAAGTATTAACCATTTTTTAAACTGAGACTCAAGCATCAGCCAAATGCTGCAAACTGTAGTGAAAAGAATAACAAAGGTATTGGGTCTCCTGTCTTTCTTACACTAAAGTTCTATCTAATCTGAACTTATGTTACTAAATAAATACCAGGTAGATGAGCCATAGCTCAGAAAAATTGCAAAACCTACCAGTTTTAGTAACATAATAAATATGTGCAAGGGACTATATTAAAAAAAAACCCAAACAAATTCTTCAGTGTCCTCCTCTTGATTTGATATTCATTGTGAATTACAGCCTGTGTTTCAAGAAATAGCAACCAATCACTCAAATATTTCAAATGCTGAAAAATCCAGCCCTCTCTATGTAAACTGGTCAAAAAATTAATTCAGTTAAAAAAAAGGTATACCTAATGTTTAATCTGAGTATATAGTGAAATGATATTGCTCCAGTTTTCCTAGATTAGCAAAGTTGTCTCTTGTGCAATGATGTAGTAAGTAAAACACATTTTGCACACCTTATGTTACCAAGTTATGATCACTCAGATTACTTTTTAATATTATTGTCAATTAGCTCAACAGACTTACCTTCCCAGGCTATCAACCAGGCTAAGTGGTGCAAGGAAGGGAACTAGACTGCTTTCCTTACTAGATGACCATTCAAGACATTAAATTAGAAATGTTCATTCTTTCTTCAGTGACTATACACTTCCTACATATGAAGCTGAACCATTGTTTAAGCTGGAGATGCTGAAGGTTTATCTCACCTTTCTGTTCCCCTCTAGTCTGGTGGTTAAAGCATATGGTGAAAGCTTGGCTTTTCTAAGCTGGAAAAGGAAAATAAACCTACTATTTCCACACCACAGAGAAATGTTAACTGGAAAATCTACAGGGTAAGATGAAAGGCAGGGGAAACTGCTTCTGTAGCCATGTTTTGAATGAAAAGATGGAATGAGGCTTCCTTGTAAGAAAAAAATTAGGTACCAGTTCCAGGAAGGTAGCTGGCATCTGCTGACTGAATCAAGAACGGAGACTGAAGTACTGAGACACATCTTACTCTCAGTGCTTTCCTAAGATAACTCTTTGGGGATTTTTTTTTCCATCCTGCTTGCTCCTCTATGCTGTGCAGGAGCCTTCTGTTTTAGTTCGGAGCTGTAAACTGTTTAAGTAACAACACTAACAAAAAATTAGGGACTGAAATATAAACTGCAAGAATACAGAGAATGAATAAATAAATCAGTATCTTCATGTAAGATTGGAGGCCAAGGAGGTGGAAGACCATGTGTACACTTAGATAGACTTATCAGCTGTATCTCCTTTGCAATCCATCTGTGAAATCCTTATTAATGTGAGCTGAAATCATCAAATTTCTACGAAATGTTTGACAGGTGCTATTTTCTAATAAAAATATTTTATTAAAAACATTAGCATGCCTATTATAGCATTTTTGGTACCATCAATTTTTGCTTGTGTTCCAGAGTGGAATGTTCAGATTGCTTAAATGCTAAGCAGTGAAAATACTACCTCAAAGTTTCACAAGAACATGAAGTATGCACATGTCTTAGCTGATGTATAATGTAGTTTTCACTGCACAGATCTGATTGCTGGTAAAGAAAATATAAAATACATAGGAAATACACTTGAGGAAAGTGCTTTCAGCTATTCAGGCATTAAATTATGTTCTTTTTCTATACCTGAAATCCTGTGGGTTCTCTATTATAAATCATTCTACTGTCATTCAATAGCAAATTTAAATATCTACATGTGAAGCCAAGAAAACATGGTTTCATAATTAACCAGTGTTTTAATAACTAAATGCCTGTGCCCATTATGTGTACCTATATGGACAAGCAGAATATTAACTATTTTTGAGCATGAAATGCATACCTTTACAGGCAATTAAACACAGTTATAGAAAAAAAATTACTGTTTTATGTGTTCCTGACCAACCACTTATCAGGTCTAAAAATAATTTGTCAGTGAACTTAGTTAAAAACAATGATTTTATGAAGCAGCATTTGAAGTATATATCTCTAAAGATGTTTCCACAAGTTTGGGCTGTTATTCATATTATTGTTAGTCCATGTAGGATTCAACACAGTAAAATATTTTTGCAGTAGGTATTAATACTGTTGTTTCTGGTTAAGCATTTTATACAAGTTATCCAAGAAACTCTTTCTGAACAATAGTTTATATTAAAAAAAGTATCTTTTTACCTTAGTCACTTAAATTTTAAGTAGAAATGGCTTAGTGGCATTTCAATTATTATGTCTCTAATGATACAAATTGTACTTTTTGTGGCACACATTTGTTAATACACTGAAGTTGCTCTATTATTTATGCTATCCAGGTACTCTCAGTAGTATTGTAGTATTCCAACATTAAAGTTCACTTTTTGTTGGAAAAGTGGCTGTGCAAAATTTCCACGTTTTTACTCAAGATATAGTCTTACTTAACTGAAAAATATACGGGCTAAAACAAATTTTAATGTGTTGCTTACAGAAGAACCAAATAAGGTATTTTCAGACAGTTTTGGTGAAAACAGTCATTAAACATCCTTACACAAACTGCAATAGCAAGATACAATAACAATGCTCTTTCTGAGCCTTTAATGAAAACAGTTTAAAAACCTTTTCAAATCATTACGGTAAAAATACAAGGGATGGCAGCTTTTAAGATTGCATTATCATGTCCTACTTTTAAAGCACATTCTAAAGTACAATAAAAGTATTTTAAGAACAATATTTTAAATTATTTCAATGTCAATGCCAATTTTTATGCTGATTTTCAGAAAACAGCCAAAAGTGCAAATTTATAATTTAAAGTTCCTATCCTAAGAATCTTTAACAGGAAAAAACCGAAAGGGCAAAGCCTTACAATATTAGTTGTAATTAAATGCATTCAATATGCATGCACTCAAACTGTCAACACAGTTCTAAAAAAATGTGCATCAAATATATTCCAGCTGAAAAAAAACAGCCATAAAAATCAACAATATCATACTTCATAGAATCACAGAATGGTTGGAGCTGAAAGGGACTTTAAAGATCATCCTAGTTCCAGCCCCACTTCCACTAAATCATGTTGCTCAGAGTCCCATCCATCCTTGAATACTTCCACATCCACAGCTTCTGTGAGTAATCTGTTCCAGTGCCTCACTACCTTCACAGGAAAGAATTTCTTCCTAATACCTGAACTAATCCCACTGTCTTTCAGTCCTATCATGACATGCCCTTATACAGTCTCCTGGCTTTCTTGTAGGCCCTCTTNTAGTTCCAGCCCCACTTCCACTAAATCATGTTGCTCAGAGTCCCATCCATCCTTGAATACTTCCACATCCACAGCTTCTGTGAGTAATCTGTTCCAGTGCCTCACTACCTTCACAGGAAAGAATTTCTTCCTAATACCTGAACTAATCCCACTGTCTTTCAGTCCTATCATGACATGCCCTTATACAGTCTCCTGGCTTTCTTGTAGGCCCTCTTCTCAGTAAACATTCAGATACTGACTGATTACAACACCTATCCAATAAAAGAATCCTGACCTGTTGTCTGTGGAGGCTGAAACTTTTATTCTGTCCTGTAGCATTTCTAAGATGGGAGCAGACAGAGTGGAAAAGTTTCTGAGTTATCTTTCTCACTATTTCCCAGTTACCTTTTAATCAAGCAGTGATTTATACCTTCTTAGGTTATTTTGGCATTTCACGAGAACAAATCCCTTTTTCTGTTACAACAGGAAAAGGTACTCCCAGAGGTATACACACTAGAATAAAAAAGTCTCATGTACATATTTTAAGCAGATGTAGAGGACATTTCTCACCCATTTAACTACTTACTCTGCACTGGCAGCTAATCCAGGTTAATCCAGGCTTATGCAATTTAGGAGACTCAAAAAAGCTTACAAAAGTTGAATCAAATTTTTGTAGATTCAAGTAAGCCAGTTCATCAGAGCATTTTTTTAACAATGAATACTTTCTCCATAAAAGGTAAAATTTTGGCTCTATTACTTGAATTTAAATACATTAAAAAATAATGGATGGGATAAAATGTTAAGAGATACTGAGTTGTGTAGCATCCATTGATTTGCATATAAGGTGGATGCTTGTATCCTTCAGAAATACTGGTCTAAAAGTAACTTTGTGGAGAAGGAATAGGTCTAAGAAAGACATACTGTCAGGTAACTAAAACAGCTTTTATGGCGCCCTCATGACCACTAAACTGAGGGATAAAAAGGCAATTACAGAACTGATTGTGAAAACACCAAGTTCATCTTACCTATATAAGAAGGGATTTGGAAGACATGTTGTGTGTAGAATGAGGGAAAAGCATCCTGCCTAGACAACTGAAATTAAAGTAGCTCAATTGGGAATACAAGACAAGTCTTGGGAATGCAAGTATGAAATACTAAAAACTTACTATTTTCTACACCCACAAGACATACCCTTTTAGTACCCTCCTGTACTAATTTATGCTTTCTCTTCTGCAACTCATTGTTCTACAGCTTTTTCTCTTTGCAAAAGAGCACAGAGCATACATTGCTTCTGGCTCAAAGGTCAGCACACTGATAAATGAGTTGGTTAATTTGGAGGAAGCTCTTGCCCCAGTCTGCTTGAACGACCACTGCCACTGGAGAAAAGCATCTGCAACAATCAATTTACACCACCTTTAAAAGCAAGAGAACTTACTCTTGCAAGCACTAGTTAGGTCTTGCAGTGATGAAGGAAAAGTAAGCTCTAAGTAGGAATTGCCACCAGCTAGGGGGTTCTGCAGCACTTCCAGTGTGAAGCTGCTGCTACAAAGACAGCATATAGAGCCTGACAGGAGATTGTATGCAGGTATCTCCTCTTTTGTAGCCCATCACACCAGATTAGGTGTTCCATGGGTTGGGAAAAGCTTCCAGGCCACTTGGCACCTCCGCTTGTTCCTTGTTACCAGGGAAGGCGAATCCAGCTACATACAAAATATTCTTGTGAAAGCTCTTACACAAGCTGAATACTTGCCCATTAAAAATGGTGGTTATCACTTTGGTATCTGATGTCATTTGATCTCATCCTGGTAAATCCTAGTAAGGTGATTCCCACTGAACTGGAGGAGGGATACAGTAAAATTGAAGGGAAAGGGAACTAAACCATCTTATAAAGTACTTTCTGAAAATTGAACCTATAGTAAAAGAAGTGTCTGTGTTTTTTCTGGTCTCTTTCTGTGCATAGCTTGGTAGGAAAAAAGCCTTCTTGGCTAAGCTTTTTGCCATGAAGATACTAAAAGAACAGCCATCCAAAGAAAAGAAAGAACAGGAAAATCAAGTATCAGCAGTTTTGGCTTTTTTTTTAGACTTCACAAAACTCATGAAAATGAAGACAAGAAAAGAAAGCTCTAGTTCAGCCAAATGGCACTAATGAATTGGAAGGGGGGCAGAGGGGGATTTTGTCATCTTATACATTCAGTGAGTGCTTGCTATGAGTTCAGTTTGGGTTAAAAAGTCTGGAATATTTTAGTAAGTGCACACCTTTACATGCAGAAAATGTCCAGTTGCTCAGTTCTACCTTCTCCCTTTTCAAATTACCTGCCTGACCCATGAAAGAGAATGTAACAAAGGAATTCTTGTGGAGTCTTAAGTTAAAAATTTTTCTTACCTCATATAGGTTAATCAAATTAGTTTGCTTTGGACTGGCATTAAATACAAAGCCAGCTTGTTATATTTAATATCAGAAAATCCTAGCTGTTTTTTTTCTGTTTGTCCCTATGCTACTGAGCAGCTTTTAGAGAATTTAGATTTTGGTTTTTGTGCTTATAAGGGCCCTGTTTATAGCTATACTAGAAAAAGATGCAATTTTAAACTCATATTTTTCAAACCTATTTTCTTCTTATTTTATTCGTGAATTATCTGTTAACACTGGCAGAAGTGACACAATTAAAATTGCACCTCAAGGTTGTTCTATACATGAGAACCAGAAACCAGCCAGCTAAAGCTTTTGGTAAAAACCTATATGTAAGCATATGAAAAAACCCATAGGCTCAGTAGGCCTGAAGGTCTTTCACGAATGCCTTTCATTTGTATGGCTTTGAAAAATAACCTTTTATCTTTGATACATGTATAAAGCTGAAAGTATTTAGCTTTTTTTTATTAGACAATGTTCTACAGATTTTTAGCGTACCTCTTGCCATGCACAACTGCCCCAGGATCCTCAGACTTTGCTTCCAACTCCTGAACTTCATCTACTAGTGTCTTGTAAGTAGCTCTCTTTACTCTGTAAGTACATACAAAATACTGCCAGACTTACTCTTCTTGAAAGAAGAACAACAGATAGTTATAACACTTACATAAATATTCAATTTATAAATCCATTTCCCCGGACTTAAAATTGAGCTTTACAAGGAGAAATATCAAAAAAACCCCTAAAGAATGAATTTTATCAGCTGTTCTTGCAAATTAGAAACAAAAATATTTATTAATAAAACACTACTAAATTTTGAAATAAGGTTTTTCAAAAACAAAGATGGTAAAAAATAATTTTATATAATCACCAGAATTGATCTTAAATTGTTTTTTATTATATTAGCAATTAGAATACACATTTACAAGTCAGTACTTCGTTATGTAAACCCCGGCATTTTCATACTCACACTTTGTATACTATATCAAGAAGTAAAGCTGTCATAGGAATACACAGGAGTCCCATCCAAAACACTCCAGAGCTGAACATCATAGCTGCCTGAAGAGAAAATGCACAAAATGCAATGTCATGACAAGAACTAGAAAAGATTTTAGAAATATTAAGTAGTTGGTTGAGGCTATTAAAACCAAATTTAAATGAAACTTTCTAGCCTAAGGTAAAATAGAACATGAACTCCTCCCTAATATTGCCTGAGTTGCAGTATAAATCCAGTAAATAGTAAGCACTATTTCATGTCAGGAGGCTGGTACAAAGATACACTGCTTAGCTCTTTGCATGTGGGAATCATCCCTCCACAATGCTGCTCTACACCACTGGGTTGATTACAGGCATTTCCATTAAAATCAGATTTATCATAAATCCACCCTTTCCCAACTTTGTCTACACATTATGAGCACAGTTTTCCAGTTTGCAATTGACTCTAACAGGATGTAATGGTTTCTGACCCTTCATATGGACACTGGACACTGTTACAATCATTCTGCAATGTAACTTGCATCAAAGTTAGCTCCCACAGAACTCGCTGTACCACAGCTCCCACATTGCCACAGACTGTTAAACAGACTGCTTAAAAATAAGAAATAAGGAAACAACTATTTATGTAATTATGAAAGTATGCAACATATTGTTAAATGAAGATCTAGCACATTAATGCATGGTGAAACATTTGAAAACCCTGTAATTGTTTTTATCTGTGTATTTGTTTTTTCTATCCACCACTATATGTAATATATAGGAATTTCTTCTGTTCATAACTTGGTTTGTAGAAATACTAAAAACTAAAACATACTGAATGGCCACAATAAACATCACAATATATCGACATCAAAGGAAAAAAGTCTTTACCCTTGTAATTCATGCTCAAATGTCTACATCAATAATATTATGGACAAGAAGTATGATAAATACTGAAGCACATTACTACAAGTTTGATTGCAGTCAGTATTAGAAATACTTTTACAATGTAATTAGATTGTAGAGAGGTTGAAAGTAACACGTCTCCCTAACAACATCCTTTCAAATCCTTTGTTTCATTACTTGGACAATAATTTCTTTCAAAGGTTAAGCCTCAGTATATGAAATAAATAAGCTGAAATTTTACTAGTTTTAATTAGCAGAGCAAGCTTGCAATACGGTAGCTTGCAGTAGCTGAAGTCTAATTTCTCAACTTGCATACATGAACATTTTAGAATGATACTCAATATGTCGACATATGAAAATAGAAGTGAATTATTTTCAGAAAAGATCCCTAATTCTCATACAAGAAAAAAGTTCTATTTACCTTGGCTTTGTATCCAAATTCCTAATGAGATTGATTCATTGGTAAGCATTAGAATGAATTTTAACTAAAAATTTGGTACACTTTCCATGGCTATATTAAATAGACATAGATAGTGCCCTGAGATTCTACTATTTCTGCCAACAGCTGTCAGCAAAGGTGTAAACACTGAGCAGTGGCAGGTTCAAAATAAAACAATTCACATTTTCAAAAGAGCAAAAAAAGAGAGAAAATTTTGTGTCAGCAAGTGAAGGAAATGTATTAGTGAAGGAAATGTATTAGCAGTCAATTTATAAGCAAAACCTGACTTTTGACATACTTGATAAAATACTCATTTTCCAGAACAGGAGCTAATAGGAAATGTCTATCACAAATGCATTTTGCAAGACATTTTATAATTACGTAGCAATTAGATAGACGGTTCCCTAAAAAACAAGAAAAAAGCACAAAAATACAACTTGAACTAATTACAATTGTTACTTCCTATTATTAACAACATTTTTTAATTTATAAGGACATAGCAAAGAGCTGTCCTTGTGTTAGCCACCCGGTATTAAATGTTTGCTGGTGAAACAGCAAAAGTGATAATGTAGGTCTTAGGATGTTAATTCTGACCATTGTAATGCTAACTATGAATGAAGGAACAACTGGCGCCTACTATTCACTCCATCCAGCCTTTGCCTTTACAAATGAACAACATGAATTGAGGTAAAAAAAAAAGTTTTTCTGCGTCATATTTGAAAGCCTGTCAGATTTTTTTTCTTTTTACAGAGTTAATCCAAACCTAAAAGATTTAAAGCCGACATTCGCGTTAAAGACAGAGGCCCTCTTTGTATTTTTTGGACGAAGAGGGGAAAAAATAAAATCCCACAGAGGTATTTCCTTCCTTTCTGTACAAGAAAGCTCCCCCCTCACTCTGTAGAAAACATTTTTGTCTCTAACTTTTCACATCTCTCTACACATAGGCAGGTCATCTGGGAAATGGCAAACCAATCCTTTTCAGACAATGGCACTAACAGGAGCAGCCTGTTCTGGGGACGGACTCTGGCTGCCTCTGTTTGTGGTTTACAAATTGTTCCTAATGTGAGAGATTTGTGGTCTATGCCAAGTCTTCCCCCTTTAGGCCTTGTGAAACCAAATGGAATCTGCCACAAAAGTGGCTCCCAGGGGAATTCAGAAGTAATCCAAAATGAGAGCTGGGAAACCCAGTTTATTGTAGGACTTACAAATCCTGCAGGGAAGATAAATAATTTGTTCTATGTGTAGCTCATGCCCAATATTATGACTTTCTAAAATAAATTAACATTGTTATTTAAGTTTAGAATTTTATTTAGGTTCTCATTTTTCAAAAAAGAAAAAAAATTGAGAAATACTCCTTTTCATGACTTTTAGTGGCAGATAAGAAATCCTGGCTGCAAAACATTAATGCACTACTGAAGATGTAGTGTTAGGAAATTACATGTCAGAATGAACAGAGAATATTTGCTTTTTTCCTCGTTAAGAAATGATCTGCCAAAACAGCTAGCTCAGATTTTCAAAAGCCTTTTAAAAATAAGAAAAGATTAAAACATGGGTAAAATTCTTGCTGCAGAAAAGCTTACCCTTTTCAGTTTATCTGTATCAGGTATCATCTAGGTACATATCTTCTTCCTATAAACTACAAAGCTATGAAATACCTCAACAGCATCAAACTAACAAAAGTGTCTCCTCTCACCCTACAGAAAAAAACTTCATTAGTAGTAGTTATGTGCAAGCGTTTGCCTTCATATGTGCCAAAGTATTTACTGTTGTAATACTAAAACAGATCTGCATTAACTTCCAGTGCAACAAAGCTCCTACAAGTAAGTTCTTGTATTGTCTCCAGTCTTTCTTTGCTATGTAGAGTTTAGAAAACATCATTAAGCTACTTTTAATTAAGAACTGCGTTCCTCAGAATTCCAAAGAATTAAGTTCCTCTCTATTAGGATCACTGGTTATTAGGTATATTAACCAAGACAGACCACTGGAAGCAAAAAAAGGTAAATCGGGCTGTTAAAGATCAGCTCTGCTGTTCTTGTTCAAGAGAATGAGAATGTAACTACTGAATATGGAGAGGGGTCTTTAAAAGTATGTCTGGGAACAGCAGATCCTGACTCACAAATAAATGTCTACCAGTAGCCTGAGTACAATTAAACTGTGAAGGTTTGAGGAACCAAAATTGAAACTACCTATTAGGAATTAAACAGAAAAAGAAAAACCCCTTAGACAAATACTTTTGATTCCTGAAGTGAAAGACAAAAAAGCAAACTTTAAATAATTACGTAATGAAATAGTTAAAATACATTAGTATCAGAATGGTAACATAATTTTAGGCTCTCAGGTGAGGACAGATGACCAAAAATGGATATGTTTTATGGGATGACTTCTGATTACCTTAAAAAAAAATTACTGAATTTTTTTGAAGTAATAATATTCTCCACAAATTTACACAGAAACATTTTATTTTTCTAAACAGGAGGTTCACATAGGTATAGAAAAGAAGACACATACAGACCACTGATTATTGTTTTCAAAGGTCTGAAAAGACAAGCTAGGAAAACTTGGAAAGGAGATGAAAATGTGGTAAAACTGTAGGATAATTCCTGAAGGGGCCTTCTGCTGAGAATGGGCTTCAGAAATATTTTGGACTATGAAGTAAAAGCCAAACTTTTATTGTTGAAATATTTCAAAGTTCTTGAAAACTGTACTTCAGATATGCTCTATTATCAGGGAATAAACCCTTGCTGAAAATTTAGTATATCAATTATTCCCCATGAAATGAAGACACAGAATCTGGATAGTATTTTAATCCAGACTGGTAGAAAAAGCAGTGCAAAAGAAGAAAAAAAAACCCCAACACCCCCTCCCAAGAGAAATAAATTACACTACAACTACTCTAGATATTAGCCACTGAAGAATGACTATATCCCACAAATTTTGTAATAATGAAGTGAGAATTGACAGACTTTGGTATTTGCTTACCATACAGAGCTCAAAGCAATTTTTAGAAATAGAGATTGCCAACTAAGTTATCTGCCAGGTTCACTTCAAAGCATGGAACAATAGTTCTCTTGTTTTGAAGAATTTAGAGAAATCATTACTTCCCAAATTTTAGGGGCATTATTTATAACTCTCCCTGCTAACATTGAGGAGAAGCCCCAAAGCAATTTTTCTTAAATATACAACTGTTTAAATTTATTATGCTGTATTCTGCAAAAGTTATTAAACCAACGTTCAGCTGTTTTTTAAAATGCAAGAGACAAGTATCCATTAATGGCACCTTTTACAGCTGGAGGACAACACAGCAGGGTGCAAAAGCTGTAAGATCCTCATAGAGAAGCTGTTGATGTATGGGCTGGATGAACAGACTGAGAGATACACTGAAAACTGGCTGACTGGCAGCTGGTGATCAGTGGCAGTCTGGCGGGAGGCCAGCAACTGGAAGTGTACCCCAGGGGTCAATACTGGGTCCAGTTCCATATAACATCTTCATCAAAGGGCTGGATGAGAGGCCAGGTACCCTCATGGGTACCCTCAGGAAGTTTGCTAAAGACACAAAACGGGGCAAAGAGTGGCAGATGCACTAGAGGATTGTGTTGCCATCCAGAGAAGCCTCAAAAAGCTGAAGAAATGGGCTGACAGATACCTCATGCAGCTGAACAAGGAGAAATGCAAAGTCCTGCACACGGGAGGGAAGAATCCCAGGTACCAGTGTGTGCTGGGGGCCACCCAGCTGGAAAGCAGCTTGGCAGAAAGGGACTTGGGCCCAATGGACACCAAGTTGAAAATGAGGCAGCAATGGACCCTTGTGATAAAGCAAGTGAACATTAGACCAAATATTGCCAGCAGAGGGGAAGGCAGGTCCCCTCTACTCAGCACTGAGGCCACACTCCCCAGTATAAGAAACACAGACATACTGAAATTATCCAGTGTCCTGAAGCATCTCTCATACAAGAGAGAGACCTAAGATAGCTGGACTACAGCCAAAGAGAAGGCTTAGGGGCATCTTATTGATAGAGACAGATTCCTGAGTAGAGGGTGCAAAGACAGTCAGGCTATTTCCCGTGAAGCCCTGTCACGGCACAAGAGGCAAGGACCACTAACTAAAACTCAAATCTGAACATCAAGAAAACCTCTCATACTGTGAGGGTGACTGAACAGGGACACAGGTTGTTCAGAAATGTTGTAGAGTCTCCATCCTTGCTAACATTCAAAAGCTGTCTGGACATGGTCTGGGGCAACTTGGTGTAGTGTCAAAAGCATTAGACCAGATGACCTCAAGAGACCCGTTCATTCAGCTCTTCTATGATTGTATTCTATATCCTAAAGACTTTGCTTTGTAGACTTTGCTCTACATTAGACTATAAAAAATTCCCACCTTTTGATCACACTTTAGACAAACATCTTTCTAGAGAAGACCTGTTCATTACAGACTGAAGTATCTGGACAACTACATTTTAAAAGAAGTTATTTGGTGTTTTTGTGTAAAAAACCCCAATGCAGTAAAGGCATTAAAGGATGCCTATCTAATATTTTAATAAACATGATTCCATATAAGCAGGATACTTGGCATAATACAGAGAGAGGGAACATTTAAGGAACTAATACTGCCAATATGGTATATTCTAATACATCTTTTTTAGACAGTGCAGCTAAATCATCCCACAAGAAATATTACTGTTTTTCACAAGGCTTCTGCAAATCTCAGTGAAATGATCTAGAATTCTGTAAAATACATGCTTGTACCTTAACTCCAATTTCCGTCAGTAGTTTTATAAATCCTCTGGGTCAGACAGAGCAGAAACAGATGGTGCTTTGGAGGACTTTACAGTGCATTGTCTACAGTACCACGATAAATTAAAAAGTTTTGTGAATACTGAACTGTTGCTTTAGTGTCAATGTCTTACTTCCTATTCGAGTAAAGTATTATTATTCTAAGCTATCTTATTAATCATACTGGTGTAAAAAAAGAGGCCTAAAGCACATAACAGTAACAAGGAGCTTTACTAGTGTGAAATATTCAACAGATTGATTTGTTTTTCACCCCTCCTCAATTACAGGTTTTCAACTCAGACCACAACCAGGTTTTTTCAGGAAAGAGATAAGCATAACAGTTTAGAAATATATCTATTTTTATAACTTAAAAATCAGTCTGTTTTTTTTATTTAAAGAGGACTTAAAGGAAAAGTAGACCTATTAACTGCAAGGATGGAAGCATGAATAGAAGGTTCTAGCAGCTTTACAGCCTAATGACACATGAATGGAGGCTGCTCTTAGCAGGCAATATAAGTTACAGAAATTTCATTAGTTAATGAAATTATTGCAAAAGGACTACATAGTTATAAAAACAGAACAATTTAATCCCAGCTTCATTTATTTGAGCAGTCATAATACACAATATGACAAAATATGGACAACAGGAAACTTCTAGTAATTCCCTGAATCCCAGATTAAAAATGCATTTTGTTCAGTATCACAGAACAGTTTTCTGTGTACTGAAGAGTTTCAAAGAAAAAAGAAAATACACCTACAAATCAAATACCTTATCAAATATGAACAGACTTGGCATTTACTTTTAAAAACTTATGCAAAGTGCATCTGGCTTAAACAGAAAATACCATTAAGTTGTTTAAAATATTTTGAAGGTATATTTAAATTATCTATTTGTTAATGTTAGACATAGAGGTATCAACCTAATTTGTATCAATGTAGTAGAAAGACAGACCTGGGCAGTTGATTTTTTCAAGTCCACAATAAAAATTTTCTTCTAGTCTGTAGTGATACCTTTTTTGGAACTAAATGCAACTTGTTTAATGTAATGGGTCAAAACATACTGTGTTAAGCCTAAACACAAAATGCCTATAAAGAATTTTATGCTGGTTTTTTTTTCTTCCTTTCTTTCTTGTGCATCTATATTTAAAAGCACAATCTTCACCGGTAAAACATTAAGAAAACCTGTAAAGTTCCTTGTTCACATGCTTCTATACTAGACTGTACTGTCAGACAACAAATGCATGAATAAACATTTCTGCAGATGTAATGCAAAATGTAATATAATCAAGACTGCGTTCCAGAGGCTGCAAAGTTGTTATAAAGCCAATGAAAGCTTCTGGAATGTTTTCGATATTTCTTTCGCATAAGCTGTGCATCCCCATCCATCCCACAGAAATAGTGTTTTGCTACTACTACCAAAATCCTCCTTGCAGAAAAGGTATTTTAATACTTTGTTATAAGTAGGTAAAAGTTGAATTCCTAGTCTTTTAGAGTCTGTGTCTAAGACTAGAGGAATATAGTCCCTAATTCTTAGAATAAACTCAAGGAAAGTAATTTTTAAACGGACGATTTTAAAGTACAAGGAAAATAATATGAAAGTAAACAGTAAGTTCAGCTTAATTAATGATAAAATATTTATGTCTTGTTTCTACTAAAAGACTCATGAAGTTGATTTACTACAGTACCTGAACTAGCTACAGGTACTATACTACACTACATAATTAATTACTTAGGTTATCACCCCATTTTATCATATACCCTTCTTCAGTGTTATGGCCTGTTTTTCCATTTTCTTCAGCTTCATAAAGCCCATTGCTTCTCTTGCAGTTTTCATCCATTTTCCCCTCTAGCCTGTGTCTGCCAAAAGACCATGGTGAACTGACAGTTTTCATTTCAACATCATCAATCATGGAAAATGAATAAAGTTTTTTTCACTTGGAACTTTATTTCTTTAAGAAAAAAAACCCACAACTGGAATAGAAACTATTTTAAGGTTGACAAGATGTAACTGGTTTCAGAATTTTAATACAGAAACATGTTTCAGCTACAGAAACATGTTTCAGCTACTATAACCCAGATGTCTACTATCAATCTGTAACAGATAATCAGCTACAGAACTACTAGTTATTGATATAAGGAGAACACTTGTGCCAGGATACCTTATTTATGTGAGTCAAATTTCAACTCTTCTGGTGGCATTGCCTATTTGGCACCAAGTTACTACTACTTGCAGGATTTTGGATTACTGTAGCATGGAGAGCCATGCAGTTCCCACACTGGGAGAAACAGTATTTTATGGGTGGGTAAATTGGGCTAGTGTGGATCCATCGGTCTTGAAAAACCAGAAAACAAAGGTCTTGATGCCAGCATTGTCTCAGCATTCTGGATCAACTGGACATTTTGGATCAAGGGGGCCCCTGTGTGTTTTTGTTCTGGGAAAACTCAGAGCAAAAGAGAGAGATAGAAAAATATACCTGACTATATTAATAGGACAAGGAAAGGGGTCTAGTGGCCTAGACAACAGATAAAAAATGCTGTAACTGTCATAACTTTTCATTTAAATGTATTTTCTTTTTGAGTACGGCATTCTGCAATCTTTCCTGCTGTGATACCAACATACAGCAACCTATATGTAAAAGACAACTTTAATTATCTTCTGTACAGTTGGAAAGATACACAAAAAGATGGAAAGAAAATTAGCGTAAAAAGTCAGAAAAACTTGCAAAAATATGTGACATAATTGTTTCTTTGTTCAGTAAATGACTGGGTGATGATTTGATAGTGAAAGATGAACACAGACCAACAACTCTTATGCTTTAACTTTGGGCCACTAGCTTTAGTGCTCAAACATTAGAGTGTTTTAGCAGCATGAACTGACTCTTCTTCTGTTACAACTCTATTTTTTCTTAATGCATTACGTTGCAGTGTTCTCCATTGAAACACATTTATCAGAATCAAATATTTTAAAGGAATGGATACAAAAAATGAGTTTCAAAATATTTAGATGAAAACCTTCCCCTGAATCCAATGAATGAGTTTTCCATCACCTCCATATGCTTTTTCTCTCCCTTTCAAGAGCAGTAGAATTTTATTTTCTTGGAACAAAACGAGGACTAAGCATGAAGAAGCTTATTATTTTCATGACATTAATATGAAGAAAGACTGAATCCTTATTAAAATTTTTCATTAAGTTATTTTCTATCTCAAAGAAGACAAGAAAAAGATGTTTGTAGAAGACATCATCTAGCTGGGACTTAACTGTTGGATGAATATTGGGTCACGAATATTGACTGGAAAGATTATAAACCTACTAAGACAGAATTGTTCTTACCAGCTCTAAGAAGAAGAAACCTTTACACTTTCTAAGGACTACAGATATATAACCTATAACTATATATCCTTATAAATCTGAAGTTTACTAAAAAGGGGGCATTTTTAATGAACACATTTGGGACAAAAAATGCATAGAAGTCCCCTTCAGCATAATTTGTCAGATCAGACCAGCTAAAATGGACAAAAGGATAAGAAGTAGACATCAGTTTTTGACACACTCATTTAACTTTTGCCAAATGTAGTTGAATGAAATTTTCAAGCCTGACTCACAGATTTGAAGAAATCAGACAAGCAGTATTTGCACATGCAAGCAGAGTTGCTTATACGGATTTATTTCTGTCACACCACAATCTTCTGCACAGTTAAACCTGTGAATCTTTTAGCTGGAATACTTATGGAAGGCCTGACTTGTTACAAAGAAACTCAGTGAATTCTGCCCTGCCAGAGACCACTCAGTCAGTATGGTGGCTTCCAGGAAAGCATACAAAAATCCTGCTTCCAATCTGAGCTGCAGTATGCATCAACAGGACTTTTAGCCACACCGAGTGCAGAGCAAAATGCTGGACCAGAGCTTTGAATGTGAACTTTAATGGTCTAGAATGCATTAAGAAGACTTTACTCTGACATTACAGACATCAAAATATATTCTTAGAAAGAAAACAAAACCAACCTCAGTCAACAACTTCCCCCTTCAAACAACTTCATGCACATAACTACTATATACACATACATGAATGAGCAAACACACTAACAAAATAAGACTACCCATTTCAAGACAACCCATTGTTGTGATAGATAAAGTTCTATCACAACAAACAAATGGTTTTAGGTTCGTAAGTCAGACTACTTGGGCACAATGTTGAATTCAAACCCCAACAGTATTATTTTTGTATACAGCTACACCTCTTTAATGAAGAACTGTTTCTACAAGATCACAGGAATGATATTCCCTCATAAACAGGTGTTTTCACAGTAACTTCAGAGTCTGAAAATGTACTAACTAAAACATGGTTATTTCAATAGTGAAGTAGCCACCCTTATGCCATACCAGAACCATTTTGTTCTCACTGTGCTTATCACCATGAAAGTCCTGCTGTCTTAAAAGCCATACAGTTTTTACAAAATCTCTAAAACCATCAAATTCCAAACACATTCTGTTTCATCAATAAAATACAGTGTATATGAAGAAAAATGCTGAAGTACAATAGCTTCAGTTACTTAAATTTACAATAATGTACAGAACTAGTTTTGAGTACTGGAAGCAATGTGGTAATAAACAAAACCTACATATATACATAAGTAAGACATTATAATAGAGAGGAAAACCAGCTAGAAATTGTGTTAATTTAAAGTTATTTTCCTTAGGTGTCCAAGTATTTAAGGTAATGCCTTTTGCTGTCCATTAAAATGTATTAGTTACAGAAATGCCTACATAGTATTTTTTCCTATAACTGTTCATATAGGAGGTTGGATTTATGGGTCTTAATTACTTTAAAGTGAGGGAGAGATATGCACCTACATTTCTCACATCCTGAATAAATGTTTAAATTGCTGAATCATATCACAGCGGTGGTGGAGTTAAAGGGACTCACTCTTTCACTGGCGTAAGGCTTAATTTAGTTGATATTCTTTGAGAACCATTAGAAGAGTATCTTTCTGACACAGCAGGTATTCTCAGTTTCGGATTCCCACTGAGAATGTACACCATACTTCTCAGCTCAGGAGGTATTGGTCATGCCCAGAAGCAGATATTAGTTTCTGGGAAATTAATACTTCAGATGTTTCTGGAACTGAATGGTAGTGAGAATTTGGGACTGCAGTTCCAATTAAATCAGATAAGGCAGTAAATAAGCATATTTTATGGATTCAATCCAATTTGGAATATTCAAAACAGTTTTACACAAGTGGGATTAAAAATTAATGAGAAACCACTAATTACTGTCAAAAGGTTAAAGACACACTACAATAATGCATTCCAAGCAGCACATTAATAGAAAAGGAAGTGTGCATGACAAGCAGTTCAGGCAATGTTATGGCACCTCAAATTTTTTTTATGCATTAGACAGTTTCAAGTACTTGGCAAATTTGTAAAATTGAAGACAAAAAACAGCCTTAACCAGGCTACTACTGGTTACTTCATTATAAAAAAAAGCTCCAGAAAAATAAGCTCTGTAATTCTGAGTACTGCACTTGGTAAGACTATTCTTTAGAAAATTAAAGCTTACCTAAGAACTGCAAAGCAGCTTACCTCTCTATTCTTTCTCATTAGAGCACATACCCACAGTCTGTTAGCTGAGCTCCATTTTCACAAGAGTAAAAACTGATTGTATTTTAAATAAACATGGCTACCATATTGAAGGTATAAAAGACAGAATGACATATGTGCCTCTAGTTAGCAGAAGGGTCCAATAAAGATTAGGTCTGTACTACAGACTGAAGCAATATTTTTTTTCACACATTTAGGTGTTAGTTAAAATATATTTTTACCTCTCCTGACATATCAGGTGCCATAGGAATGACTGGCCACAAAGAAGAGTAGATTCCAAAAAACACTACCCAAAGTGCAATGCTTCCCCAGATAGCTATATGGCTGAACTGTTAAAACAAACAAACAAACAAACAAACAAACAAACAGTTATCACAGATGCATTGTAACATAAAATAATATCTTTGCTACTTAGTACTTACAATGTTATTTTGATGTACTAGATTAAATTTCCAATGCCTTGTATTACTTTAACTCTGCTACTTCACTTAGCTATCTCTTAAAGGAAAATGATACTATAAGCAGCAATATTACTGCATTTTAAGCCAATTTAAATTCAGTTATGGTAAGTCCAGAGTAACTGATTTTTGTAGTTTAAGTATTAAATTTGTCTTAGTTTTCAATATTGAGCATTATTTTTTTATATGTGGGTATTCTGTCCTTCCACACAATAACCACAGTTTGTTACTGTGTGGGCTGACAAACTGTTAAAGGGTGCAATATAATAAATAAGAAGAAAACAATATGATTATTCATCCATCATATTTCACAGAACATTTGAGAATATGGTAAAGATATTTGCTTACCAAAGTCCAATATGAGGTCTCTAATCCAGCCTTCAAGCACACAGTCAGAACCACAAACTTAAGGAGAGAAAGACAGAAAGAGGATTCTTAATATGGGAATCTTAACATACAGAAATTATTAGTTTGGTTAAACTTTCAGGGGAAATCAAGAAAAAGTATATTGCCACTATAAGATTCAAGGATACACCCCAGTAATGAGTTAAAAATAGAACCCAAAAAATACCAGCTTCCATTAATAACAGTGACTCGCTTGATTTAGAAAACACTTCTGCATTAGAAATCTTATCCTTGCTTCTTAGAAACCTCTAAGTCTGGCTCTTACCAGGTTATGAGCATCTTTATTGATGGTATTTTGGTTACACAGAAAGGTTTGTGTGAAGTGTAGTAGTCCTCTTCAGTAGAGATTGAAGACCCTCTAATAACAGACAGGATGACTAAAACTTTCCACACCAAGACAGATTTAGAAGACACAGATGGTGGACTGACAGCTTGCAATTGTTCAAGCTTACATTAGTCTAAACTTAAAAAACAACCAGAAGTTTTACTTGCTTCATTAGTAAATGAGTCATTTGCACCAAACCTTGTAAAGCCAAATAGTTAAATGTTGGTAATGTAAGACCTGTGTTCTGCATACAAATAACATGTTGAAGTCTGTTACATAATTTTCAATATTCCCTCTGATCTTTACTCTTCTTATATTACACTTTTTATGAAGCAGTCTCTGAAAACATCAGATTTGTAGGACATGCTCCATTTTAGTTAACAGATGAGCAGTAGGAGAAAGTTTATAATCCCACAGCAAGGACCAGTTGATAAATGAAAATTGTTTATCTCCTTCCTTTGAAATTTACTCAAACAAGTTTTCTGTTTACCAAAGAAATAGTTATTACATTCTGTAACTTGCTTGTGAATGTGTATCACAAATTCTGCTTTACCTGGAATCTGAAGAACATGAGGCTGAAAAAAGGAGTCATAAAGACAAAGCTCCAACTCTAACAGCTACAGTTTAAATTCTAGTGTGTTGGACAAGTTAGCAGCACTGACTGTCAGTGAGTTTGTTTGTGTTGAACTTCAAACAGCCTCAGAAATTCAAAAGAAATGTACTTCAATCAGAAGCTGAAGGCAGCTAGTTAAATAGGTATGACTGAACTTTCACTATGTCTGGTGCACAGAAGGATACAAATACTGCCAGAAACCTTTCACCTATAGCTTATACTTTCAATTCTGAAATCCTGAAATCTCCTATTTCAACTGTGCTATTAAGGACCAAAAAAAAAAAAAAAAAAAAAAAAAAGTCACAGCACCACAATTTCATTTTCTAAAACATGTGTGAAATCTATTTAGAAGAAAATTGAGGATGATTATGAGTATTGTAATTTGCTTGGTCTACCCAGTTTGGGTTCTGGATTTGGATGTGTGAAAAAAATGATTTGTAGAAAAATAACCCAAATGAAATCATCTGGTATACTTGTTTGCTACTTAGGTCAGTCATATGAAAAGAAAACATCCTTTAGGATGAGATCAAACATTTGTGTTGCACAGACACATTATATACACAAAACAAACAGTGCAGATCTCTTTGAAAGGAGATACACAGTGTGAGTATATGGCCTCTACTAACCTGGGATGGGATCGTAACTGATACCCCCAACAAAATCACAGCCACTCCCTCAAGAATATGGGTTTTATTGCTCCCTCCTCTGCTTGATCCAAACTTACAATAGTGCACTGAATCCTACCCAGGAAACCAGAACTCAAACTGGTGCTCTGTATAAAGACTGAGCTTTTTTTTAAAAAAAACCCAAACCTCTCAAAAATGGTCATACAGATATTTTCACAGCACTCTATTCCTATTTGAAATCTATGTTTAAATAAATAATTTCAGGACATTATATGAAACAGTGCATATTTCTGACTTTATCTGTGGACCCAAAGAAACAAAATTATATCACCTTCTGAATTATTTTCTTATTGACTTTTGCAGAACCGATGACTGTAGACTTCTTAAAACCACATTAAAAACAGTATGAGGAATGAGAATTACCCTAGCCTCAGAATTTTGAGATGACTGACGACTGTTACTGCACATACACTTCACATGCATGGATTTAAAAAAAAACCCAAACTTTCCACCCCCATTTTGAAAATCTCTCAGAATTAATGTATGCTCCAGATTTCCTTGAATTCCTGTGCAAGAGCAGGAAAACATCAATTGCAACTTCTACATATCCCCCGACTTTTAACGTGAAGGAAAATAGTGGTTTTTTGGGAAATTCTTGACCACTCTGCAGATTAGTAGCAAGAAATTAACCTCTCAAGTTTCAGCTCTCCTAGTTGAAAACCCATTGCAGAATGTGACATATGAGCAGCATTGTGACCTCTGTTTTAGCGTGTGTCTAGAATATTTTCCTTTTATTTCAGTTCTGATGTTTCCTTATTCCCCAAGGAAAGTGATTCTGATGTGAATTCATATTACAGCCCCCTTACTTTAATGGAAGGATGAATTTCTTTTTTGTACCTGCCAACAGTAAGGAATTTGAGAAATTAATTAAACTTTTAACATTGAAGAACAAAGGGCAGTAAGCATAAATCTAATTTTGCTTCTAAGAGAGATCTTGGAAAAGCTGCTATTGAGTAACATTCATATCTAGTAAGTGAAAAACACGTATTCAGCTTTACTAATTTATTCTAGGAGATAAAAGATTAAAAGAAAAGAAATCCAATAATGTCTAGTATCTATGAGAGTAACAGAAGCTTTCTGTTAGGAATGGATCAGGTGTACTTCTGGTGGTTTGACTGACTCTGAAAAGGCATCCCACAACCTTTGTTCAATACGGCTCAATGCCTCTTTTAAGGTCTCATGATAAATTAAGAGAGAGAGAATAGGACTGTATCTTCAGAAGTTCACAAACCATTTCTATAATCAATAACCAATAAGATTTCTCCAATGCAGAAACTTAACCTAAATTAATAAGCTTGCTAATTAGGGAGTTATAATTCCCATTATTTAAAAAACCAGAGAGTTTACAGGAAAGGAAAAATATATCTTCTGCATCTTATTAAACTGCTTCATTTTAAAAACGGGAATTAGAACACAAAGTCCACTTCAAAACTTCTCAAGAGTCATTCAAGAGCCATTTCTTATTCTTAAGGCACTCTTTCAGGCACTGCACTGAATTAAGTCTCCTATGAAGAAAATTAGTAGTAATAATAGCACCATATCCTTAAAAGAGTTAGAGCCAATACAGACTTACAGTGTATACAGTGTTGCCCAGGAGCAGGTAATCAGAAGTTTTGCCATTGCCGAATACAGTACCTGGAAAAGGAAACAGGGATAAAAATAAAAACATTTAAACATCTGCAACAGCACCATATATGATCCTAATTTTGATACAAAAGAGATGATAGCACTTTCTACAGGGTACTAATAGATTTCATCTTGAACTGTACCAAACACTAGAGAACCATAACTTGTATAACATTTAGTGCTTTAAAACTTTCAGTGACTTCAGGGATTATGCAGGAAACAGGAACTTTTTGTAACACCACATACCAGTAAGACCAACCTTGTACGCAGTAGCAATACAATTAGAGTTACTTTTAATATCAGAGATACAGTATCTTACCTTCAGAAAAATGTGAAATACAATGGTTTTAGTATATATTGCTTATAACATATAAGTAAGTAAAAAGCTTGGAGTCAGATTTTCATGAATTCTGGTATTTTTGGTATGGAAACTTATCTTTGCTCTTATCCATATTTCTGAATTCAACTTCAGTAAAAATACAGAACTACTTAGTTTAAATTCTTGAGATGCTTGTCATTCATAAAATTTTCAAAATTTACCCAACTCAAATATATGGATTTATGTAAATACATATCCATTTCGCCTATATGGAAACACACACACACACCCACACACCCACACCAGTTACGCCAAGTCAGAGCTCTCAAGAGACACATTTTCATAAAAAAATCACATTTTCATAAAAACCACATGTGTTTCCTAAGTTTAGGGTTCTGAAGCAGTGAATTTTCCATTATTTATGAGAATTTTATGTCTCTTTTTACAGCACAGGCTTTTCTGATCCCAGTTCTGTCAAATTTTTTTTTAGACATGGGATAACAAACAACTGAATTATGAGGAAATACCTCAATTAAAAGTGAGGTGTATGCCACTGAGGTAGCTACATTTTCACATGTTCAGTTTTTAAATGCTTTTAGCATTCAGGGTTGTTCATATACTGCAACTAAGCCAACTAAACTATAACACTCTGCTGTAGAGGCTCTAACCACTAGGATATTGCTTTTTACTGCCTTATCCAGAGACATCAAAATGCTGCGTATGTAGCAAGGATAAAAGACAATAAAAAAAGAAAATAATAATAAAGAAAGATTTATTAAAAAGATGTATTGGGGAAAGAGAAGAATAAAGGTATTTTTCCATGGGGGGAATTGAGGAATCAGTTTATAACTCCTCTGATTAGGCTGGACAGAGGAAGGTGACAAAAAGGGTGATAAATGCTGATAAAAATGGCCAGTAGCTGAAAACACTTATTTTTCCACTACCTCAGCAGGCATACAGTATATTTAATACTGCTAATTAAGTATGTTTTCATATTTGTGTTAAATGTTTCTCCAGCCTTCATATCATCTTTATATATGCTTGAAATTAAATCCATTTTGGTTGTGGATGAAGAGTATTCCTCTCTAAAAGCTTTTCAGGACTTGTGAAGACAGTTCAACACAGAAAAAAATGATCTATTTACTGATATTCTGGAAGAGACAGCAGGGGACAACTTCACAGAAAAATATTAGAATGAAAGTCCTCCTCCAGATGAATGGGAGCTGTCTCCCATTCCATGATGAGGAACTCACAATGGCTGTATCCTTAGCTCCAGTGATCCTGGTTGCATTTCTGACACTTCCCTATTTAATTTTCTCCCTGGACAGACTAGCACACCAAGAAGGACTACAGGAGCTGAAGCCTGAAAAAAAAAAAAAGCTGAGACCATGGCTTATTTTCAAGATTATACAAAAGAGGGAGCACCTGGTGAATTTAATAGCACATATAAGTTTGGCTTCTGTCATTCATGTTGACAAAGCTGCATCTGAAGAAGCTTCTGTGAAGATTTATGTGTCACTTTTCACATCTACATGACAGTACATGGAGTGTAAATTTTGTGTACTGTACAATGGTCCCATGGAGCCAATTCTGACAAACAATTCTTACAAATCTGTACTTATTCTCTGATCACATAATTCTTGATAGACTTTACTACGACATACTCAGTTTGAAAATTTCTACTTACAGATAAGAAACTGGTGGATAAGCAAGACTAAGACTAAACAGGAGAATGTGACCAGGAGAAGGGCCCCAAGAGATTTTAATCATCTCCAAGATTTGATTTTCAGTGTTCTAACAAATATGGACTGCACTGCTTTAGAATATATACCTAGCAGTAAAGAGCATAATGAGAAAAAGGCAGAGAGAACAGGCAGACAGCTAAGTCTACTTGTACCAGCCAGAGTGCTGGGACTCAGCACCCTAATGCACAAAGCTGAGCTGTACCTTTCGTATTTCAGGATCGTCCTGCACCTCTTCTTTGCTAAGAGAAGGTAGAAGCTAAGACCTGTTCTCAGAAGTTCCTGTCTCTGGTACTCCTTAGGAAACTAATAGCATTGTTTCCCTTTCCTCTTTACACACACAGACAATAGAGAGTTAATTAAGAGCACATCTTATTTTGCACTCGTATCTCCTTCATGCAGAACTCTGAGCACCACCAGACTCAGGCCAGGTACTGATTATCCCACGTGATGTACACAGTTCCCCCAGGCCACAGTTCTGCTGCCTTACCCATTCTTTCTCTAGCAATGGAAGGGGAAGGCAGCAGGCAATTTGTTGAGACTTTCAGAGGCCACTTGCCAGCAAGTCAGTTCTAGACCAGGGTTTGCAAGCTGAGAAGGCTGAGCTACAGTGCTCATACAGGTATCTCAGCTCTGCCATTCACACATGAACTCTACTCTGCATCACCATATACACTCATGAAACATTTATCCATGGTGTAATGCATAAATCTCTCACATGGATTGGCTACAGCTTTGAACAGGGATTTCAGTTTGAATTTGGGATTATGGTTTTAGAGTATGCACTGACATTCTGGGATCTCATTCCTCCTGGGCTGTCTAAACCTCTCCAATGCAAACTGTTGCCACTGAACTCACATTCAGTGTGATGTGAGTGGCCTTTCAGAGAAAACAAGCTGCCACACACCTCTCTTTACCCATTAGGAGTCACTGTAAAATACTGTGCAAGAAGTTTTTCCCTTAATCTCTGGGGCACAAGCAGCTGTGACTGTCTCACTATCTAGTCTTAACAGTTTCAAGATGTCCGTGAGAACATTTCTGTCCCCTGTGCCAGGGCAGACTGCTTGGCTACATCACCAAAACTGAGCAGAGACTAATTTTCAGAAAAGCTGCATAGTACGCACTCAGTTTTTTTCTCCCCACAAATTGGAAGCAAAAAAACCCCCACCTTTATGAGAGCTCTCCTAGCCCCAAACATTCCCACACACTGGAAGCAGTGCTTTCAAATTTCTTTTAATTAACACCACTTTCCTCTCAACCACCTCACTTCCTTCTGCATCTCCAGTGCATATACAACAGTTTATCTAGAGGATGGACAGGACTGAGCAGTCCAAGATGTCACCACTCCCCTGACACAATCCTACTCATAGAAATATAAACTGGCAGGTTAGTGTGCCCTTGAAGTAACAGGACAGAATGTATACACAACAAAAACAAATGCTGACAAAATGAAAGAGACAATACAAGGGATAGTAGCAGTTTAGGATCTTGTAGGTATTTACCATGGTAGTGTATTTTATAAAAATTAGCATAATTAAATAGCAATCTCTTTCTTCTCCATCTCGTTTCAGTTTACATAAACCCTATTGAGATATTTAAATGTATACATACATATTATTATTCCGACTTTCACAAAGATTTTAAATAAAACATTTTAAGTATTTGGCATCTGTTCTAGTTCTAGAAATGGTACCTTGAAATTTAATCATACTGAACTGTTAGTATTTATAAAGCTTCCCTTAGAAAAAAGGTAGTATTTAAATATTTTGTACTGTTCAACATTTTATTATTATTTTTCATAATACTTACCATGCTGGAGGGCTTTTAGTGGAAACCAAAACAGAATGAATGAGTGGAAGAGGCCATTTAAACAATGAACCCAGAAAACCTAAGAAAGAGAAAACAGAAAATCCATGAGAACCATTTGCAATAAACTAGCTCTGTGAACCCTGACCTTTCTTTTTATCTGTGTGTTAGATTCACAAAATGTGTTTTTGTCAGGCCACCACTGTGAAGTAATATAACTGACAGGCACTTTCTGCCTCTTAGCTCTTCATGGGTCATTTGTTTATTTTTATTCTTTGAAAAAAAGTGTATATTATCTCCTCCTTTTAATTTCAATTCCGAAGGGAAAATAAAATATAAACATATGGGAATATCATCAGAAAATTAAACTAAACCAGACAGCTGGAACAATTGCTACATTCTAAGTAGGAAATTAAAAAGGACTCTAGCTTTTATAATTTGCATTTAATGTAAGAATAAATTTAGACAGTAGAAAAATCAAAACCTGAGTTACACATATGCCTAACCTATATATTCCCATACAGAAAGGAATTAAAAAAGAACTATCAGTTTCTTCCTAAAATTTCTCCTTACATGCTCCATTCTTGAAGAGCACAGTTTGATCGTTGCTTTAATGTATTTGCTAAACAATTGAAGTTTTACTTTCAAACTTATTTTCATTTGTAAAAGATGCCTTCTGCAAAGAACTGTAATAAATTTAAGGGTAATCTATTAATGCTTTCCATTTTCAGACATAAAAAGACCTAAAAAATATGCAGCCCATTTCCTTCAGTGCAGCAATTATGTTTTTTTCACTAACCATGCTTTTGACTATTATGGCTTTTATTGTAACTAACTGATGTGTATGTTGGGTGTTAAGGTGTTCAAACAATTGAAATTAAGTTGCCTGCCTCACATTTTCCACGATGTCTCAACGTCTTTTGTCAGATTGTACAGCTACACTAGGTTGCATGATCCAATTTACACTCCAATACTTTGCACATTTAAACTTGTGCTACTCATTAACCTTTGTCTCTCCTTCTTGCTGTGTCATTACCAGAAGTTTTTATTTGACAGAAAGCACAGGTGGGTGCAAGAAAAATTAGTTCTACTTTTCCATTTTCCTGACCAATTCTTTTTGTCCCATGCTAATCCTTTAACCTCTGTCATGACCTCATAACCTTTGATCCCTTTTACCATAACAAATATCTGCATCAATATTCAAGGCAGTAATGTTTCCAAATCTTTAACACAAACTATTCAACTTATATAGGCGGGAATTTTGTAGCTAGTGAGTTTGTAGACGTTTACTCACGGCAAATGTTGTATGGGAACAGCCACAGAATTTCCCATTAAGTCAACAATACATTTGCACAATAATAAAAATATTAAAAGCTTATTTTAAAACAGAAACCAACTGTTGTAACTCATATTTACACTATTTATTAAAACTATCACAACACAGAAGTGTCCATATTCCTGGGACTGTGAGAAGTCTCATATTTGTAAAGCATTCACAAGGACATGAGTCTCTGTTACCTAGTGTCCTTGCAACTTTCAGGCTGGCTTTTGTTGGTGAAGGGATAAAATGAGGAAGAAGGAGAAAAATTTCATCTGCTTCAGGGAACAAAGATAGTTTAGACAAATAATTATATATATATATATTGGGGTAACTGCAGTTACCCCACAAGTCGAACAACTGGCACAGATAGAAGAGCTAAGTACGCTGCATCAGCTCTGCACATCTACTACAGACCATCACATGTAGGCATTGTTAATTCAAGGATATATTGAAAATGTCCCCAAGTTCAACATAAAATGACATTACTTGAAATGTCACAATTATATCTACAAAAAAAAAAATCAGAAGAAATTGCTACAAAAGTCAAATACTCAATGAAATCACAGATTTGGGAACAAGTTTAATTTAGTTTTTTTAAAGAGATTATTTATGGGCTATAGAAATTTTGTATACTTTATGTATTAAAGAGTCCTACATTCTTTTACTGCTACTTATGCTAGCCTCTGTAAGATGAATGTCACCCACTTCCCACCAAAAGTAGCCTCAGATTCCTTTTGATCCACACTGACACATTCTTGACTCCAAGTATTTTTTCCCAAAACTCAAAATTAAACCATAAAATCACAAGTCCAAATGGACAAAGAATAGTACCATGTCCCTCCCTCTACAAATCTAGTGACAGTTCTTATTGTCCTCTGCAACACTTCTCCACAGGCTTCAGTAATCCATTTCCATATAACAGTACAAATACATACAGCCCAGTGACAGTGAGGTCTAATCACTTCTGCCTACAGCAGACAGCTTTATTACCAGCAGTGAAAAAAAGAGGGATTGAAAAAAATTAAATCCTTGTTGTCCATTTCCATACTTGCTAAACATGAATATATATATATATGATTTCTACCACTCACTGACAAGTGTACACATGGAAATAGCAGTAATAAAAATTGCCTCAATTTTAAATTATGAGCAGAATAGAACAAAAAGGGTATCTATACTGAATTCCTATGAATTTTTACCTAATTATGATTGATTTTTAAAAATATCTACCTTAGTATTAAAGTCCAGTGCATTTTGGGAAGTCTTGTATAACTCAGGGTATTTCAGCATGTTTTCTTTTCGGCAGGATCTCTCAAATATCCCAAGAGTTAGTGGAGGCATTGCTGTAAACATCTAGTAAATGGTTTAAAAATATAAAAATGGAAAACTTTAGAGATGAGGACTTGCTTAAAGACTGCTTACTCAAAAAACATTCATGGTTAAAAATAACTAAAGCCACACAAATTGTCTTACCACATTGTAAAGACCTATACACCATCTTTCAAAAAGAATTTGTCCAGAAAAGCCATTGACAAATGCAAACCAGATCTGCAAAAGATTAGAAAGAACTGTGTATTACTAAAATGTCTTGCAAGTTACAATAAACAGATTTTTCCTCAGCTTTGAAAAAAGGGATATCCCTAGAGCACATTTACAACACAGTTGAAAATGTTTTGGTTTAAACCCATATGAAAAAATTAGTGACAAACCCAACTTTCAATCAAGAACAGATAGTGGGCAATCTAGTTAGATACATGAGCAATTCCATGCAAATAGGAGAACATTCAAAGGAAGTAACTATTTTCAAAAGAAATGTCAGGCTCTTTAAGGTTTTAAGAGTGATTTAAGCTCACTTAATTATTAATGAAATAAAAATTCTGAGAAATCTGGGGTGGTGGAGGGGGAACCTACAGATTAGTAGTTATCGTTATCACCTTCTCATTGTCAGCAAACTTTAACAGATTTCATAGAGTAGGCTGTTGTTTTGAACTTAAAACTACCAATATTCCTTACACATGAGAGGATTAGGCTTTACCAGAGCACTAAAGTAAAACTATTTAGTTAAAAAGCACTAACTCAACTACAGGGTACTTTAGAGAGGGAAGTGGATATCCCTTTTATTGCATAATTTTTATAATTTTTTTGCTAAAAGGTTGAGAGAAACAAATTTGAACGGCATGATTTTTCAGCATAGCATGCAGCACATCTACTTTCTCCTATTTCCTCATCGTTGTAGAGTTCAATGATGAAGTGGAGAAGCAGCACATCTGATGAATCTTTATTAATTAAAGTTAAACCAAAACGATATTGTCTGGGACAAACATTACCTCTTAGGTAACAAGTCAAAATCATCTAAAATTCTACTCAATTTAAGACTCATGTTTTTCAAGTGAATTTTTAGATGCTGCTTTCTTACAGTTCACATTTTATTGAACTTCAGCGAGGAAGCATGAATTGCTAAAATCAATATATATGTTTATCAGTGTGGATGCAGGCTGGCCTCCAGGTGACTGGATTCTATGACCAAATATCAGATTTTTTTTTTTAAATCATGTGGTGGAATGTCTGAACATGTTTGTGACCACTTTGAGATGGAAAACCCCCTGAATTTGGTAACTATTATCACTAAAATGGGAGTTAAAATCCAGCAAAAATTGCTATTTGTTTGACAGATGAGAGAAGAATAGTTTTTTTTGGTGGCCACTTATTGCAAAAAGATTGGATACAAAGTCATGAGTGTTCGAGGCTGCAATACAAAAAGAGAGAATACCCTGAATTTTCCCCAATCTTAAAATGCCAAATTTCTTTACTTTGGTAGATTTAAGTGCAACAAGCACAGTCTTCTAACCTTTCAGATTATATACTGCAAAGACAATGGAATTACTTTATTTCAGCTGAGTCAGATTTCTATCAGCTCTTGTGTACTTCAATTTTTAACTTTCAAAATAGGAATTATGATTTAATTCTGATGAATTTGTTGGCAGCAGAGATTTGTTGGCAGCAGTTTCTCAGTAGCTGAGTGTAAGGCTGCAATATGAGTACATAATCAGTTGTGCATTACAGAATAATTATGCACTGAACATCAGTACAATTTTTTTTCTTGTTTGTATCAAATATTGGAGTAAATTTTAGAAATCTTGATTTGAAAGGGTTCAGGTGGTGGAAAATATGTGACTCAGTAGCTGGTCATAAAATGCATACATCTCCTTGCCGGCAATTTCAGACAGTTTAAGGAAAGTATTACTCTCTAGGAAGAAAATCAAAGACCACAAGTACACGTAGACTTGACCCTTCATAACCAAGGAGTATATGGAAAAGACATTAACTTTCTACTGTGATTTAACTAGCAGAAAAAGTGTTATAAAGCTCTACTTTTAAATGAAAGGCCTAAATACACACACTGAATCTATTCCACATTGACTGCTCTTAGAGGTAAATGACATTAAGCAACACTTGGAAATATTTTGGAGCGACTTTTTAAAAGAAATGCAAGTATTTAGGATAAAATTCTAATTTGCAATGGAATGTTGCTTTCAGCTTATTTCATACAGAATTTAAGTTAGAATTTTCAAGGCATTTAAACTGAAAATGGTTTTACTGTAAAATTGCAAAGAAATCCTTTGAGTCATAATATTGATTTTCTGAAATATTAGCATTTACTTTCTTCTGAAGAAAGCACAAAGTTTATAGGCATTTTAGTTCATTTTAGAGTAATAAATGGACTGGAATATATCTTGGTCAGAGGTTTAGAGGCAAAATAAAGAGACATGAAATTTGGTAGCATCTCCAGGTTCTGAAGTTCTTATAGAATCTCTCAAAAGAAGTCTGAGAAGAAGAAATATTTCATTCAATGTGGCTAAAAGCAGTGGGCTCTAGTAGAAACACTACTATTTAGTGGAATATCAGATACATAACTTTAAGAGATGAAAGATCTGTAATACCTAATCAGAAATATTAATTTTTTATTGTTTACAAGACAGTACTCGATTGTTCACATTAAGAAGAACTATGGCTCAAAACTAAAAGATCTAGAGGGTGGGAAAAAAAAAAAAAGACCAAGGACAAATAAAGCCCACACCTCAAACTGCAAGAGAAGAAGAAAATAACTCCTGTATTTGCCCTAACTTCTGAACCTTGGACCCTAGAAAATTACACTCTTAACCCTATATGAAAAAAGTAATATGGAGCTTACTACATTATTAATAGTGAGAATGACATGGAACACTTGCTTTGCAGTGGGAAGTATATCACAGACAAGTGTTTCATCCTAGTTATGATGGACAATGAAGGCAGCTGTACTTGCAAAGTAAGTTTTTAGGACGCTGTACATGATTCTAACTTAGGAGCAAACTCAAACACTTCTCTCTTAGGGTACAGGTCCTACTCTTACAACTCAAATTAGTAATCCAGCACCCTTTACAGAAGGACAGGTGATCGGTGTTCTTAAAAAGTATTTTAGACTATACAAATGAACAGGCAGTGAAAAGTCAGACCATTCTGTAGTTCAACAGCTACAAAATTTTCCATTGAAAAGGAAAGATTTAGGTCCCCAACCCATCTAAAATGAGATGGACCTCAACACAGATCTAAATTTTCCAACCTTGCAATGCAAAAGCATGGGCATGAGAACAATCACTTTCTGCTGTGTGTGTTTCAAACTGAACTCAGTGTAGTTTGCACAGCTCAAGTAAGCCACGGCATAATGAACCACAGCAGCTGAACTGTGCAGCTCAGACCCAGCGTGAGTATGCACAGAAAGCCTGCTCATGGTTGGGGTTATGCATGATATGGGTCTCAGTATGATCATGGGTATTCATCTGGTATGTCAGGCAAAGGAAACCAGGGACAAAATGGTAAATTCCAGTTATGGATGTGAACTGCAGAAAGTAGGTATCAGTAGTGGGAAGAAAAGACTTTGGGGGAGGGGGAAAATAACCTCCCCATCATCCAAAGTTTATGTATTAAAAAAAGCCATTGCAGCTCTAATTACTCAATAAATTAATTCTTTTCATAGTATCACTTAAATTGCTACAAACAGCCAGGTTTAAACATCTGTGACCGAACTTTAAATCCCAGCTCCACACATCTGCTTCTTCTGCTTGTCTTGGTCTTTTTCATTTGATTTTTCCCCAACATGAAATATGAATGACCCAAGCAGATCTTCAAAATTCTTCTTATTTTTTAAAATGGTAAATCTCTTTTATTTAATATGAACTAGTTAATTTATGTTATACTACATAGCAAAATGAGAAGTAGGAATAGGAAAACTTTGTTCCTCTGATGTCACAGGGTGATTTGCATAACTTCATAAAATGAGTAATTTAATGAGAGAGTGTATACAGTAATGGTAATTATAAAACTAAAACCAATCCACAAAGGAGTTCTCAATCATGAGATCAATCTCAATCTCAACCATCCTTATAAAATAATGACAGCCCCTCCAAAATACGTATAAGAGTTTGCATAGGCTTATCCTACATGAGTGTGATGCTCTGTCCAGGCTTAATAAAGCACATTAGTGGTCTATTAGAGATTCATTGTTTTCACCTGCAATTTAAACTGATACTTCAGAATATAACCTCTCAAGTCATTGTGACTAGTCCTTTATTTAAACAGACATTGCATCAAGACACAGAATAGAAAAACATTACTACAGACCACTTCTAGTTTCTCATGAACAGGAGTTTAAATGCCAACAAGCACTGATCACTGTGCCTGAGTGTTACTATTGACCGTTACCATTTTCTCAACCAAGAAACCAACTGACACCAATTTCATATCAGCCCATGAATGCCTATGTTAAATGCTGTATTTTAGATTATATGGAATATTTTGCATTACTTTCTTGATTAGTACTGAGCAGACATTTAAAAATAGGATACACGTCTATTAGGTAAAGGTAGGTATTTTTAGTTATTGTCAGAATAAAAGGAAACTTGTTTAAAGTAACTTCCAGACATGCCTTTCACAGTACTATTTTCTAAACTCCAAGACAGAGGAGGTGTGGCCACAAAAGCCTCACAGAAGTCTTCCTGATGTAGCATTTCTGCATATTAAGCAGCAGCTTACAAGTACTCATTGAGCTCTCTGCTCCCACGCCTGATCTGTACAAAAAACTGAAAAGAGAGACTCAAGACTGGCAGTTGTCCTTTCTGGAGACATTCAATGATGAATTTCTGCCCATTCACTCAAAGTATTGACATGAGCTATTAACATCTCTGAAAAGTTTTCTGAGCTGACAAATGTTGGGTATACAGGAATTCAAGCAGAATTCATCTTGTCTTCCAGAGAAGGTGTATATGGCAAAATGCTTGCATGCATTATATATAAAGGGTAATAACAATCCATATCAAAATGATCTCTTTGCCCTTCTATCTGCTCAGAAGGCAGAGACTACCTGTGCAAAAAATCAAAGCCTTTTGATCTTTAGACTATGATTTCTGTAGCCTCCATTTAACTTTCTTTCTCAAAGAATACAAATAGTGGGATACTTATGTCTGATTAAGGTTATAATTTTACAATATGTTTCCAGGTGACAATGACAAAAATCTAAGAAAAATAAATTAATATGTTTTAAAGCTCACCTTTGTATGCTTTCTATAAGCACAAGGGACACATTAATATTGTTTTTTTCAAATACTTCTAGAGCTATTGCTAATCAGTACATCTGGAAATCTGATCATGTAAGTAGATATCCAGCCTTTGAAAT
The DNA here is from genome assembly GCA_013399225.1 of Rhipidura dahli. Classification (NCBI taxonomy): domain Eukaryota; kingdom Metazoa; phylum Chordata; class Aves; order Passeriformes; family Rhipiduridae; genus Rhipidura; species Rhipidura dahli. Next base: position 1,399,781 of record VXAC01001425.1, read on the forward strand.
ACAGGATCTAAAGTCTGCCACTTCTAAGCAAAAAAAAGGGTCTTTAGTTTTTCTATAGCTTCCTACTTCATATTTTTCTAAACAGGCTACAAACTTGCTGCTACTTAGACAGAAATTTATTTGCTGTAATAACACAGTAAGGAGAGAAAAAAGAGGGAAATTTAGAAAATGTAAAAATGTGGTAAGAAAAATGCATAGGCTACAATGTATTTTTGGGTATTTTGGCAACAACTTTTGTACATAAAAAATGATTAAATTATTTTCAAATATTGCAACATGGAAGGTCATATAAGTATCAAAATTGGAAATATTAATCTAATGTTTGTATCAGGTTTAACAGAAATAAGGCATTTTTTTTTCAGTAAAATTGAACACTTTGTCAGTTTAAGATACTAATTTGAAAATATATTAAAAAGAAAAGAAAATTTATAGAGTATCTGTTAACCCCATTAATGTAAAAATACATGACACTACCTATAAAATTTATTTTGTGGTCAAGATTTGCAAAAATTAAATATTTTTTCCACATTTTTAACCCAAACTTTCATTAAGAATATAAAGTTTGAATCAATTATAAATGTAATTACTAGATATATATTTAATTATAAAGAGGCAGCAGCTGCTGGAAGAAAAGGAAGGGAGGGCAGAGAGGAAATTTTAAAATTTATTTTAAAAATATGTTCAAAATTTTAAGGTTGTCATGGGGTCATGAGGATAGTGAAAACTATAACTATACATGCTGTTTTAACCCTACCTTACCAATAAATGTACATGTATTACAACACAATCTTCGCACACTACCGTATTTTTCACAAGACGTCACTCCTTAAAATCCCAGGTGAAAAAACTAAGTCAGCTACTTTCAGGTGAGTATCCCTGCACTTGAACAGGAGCCTAAGGATGCATGGTCACCCCACCAGCAAGCGAAAGGCACCCAGGAGTGGAACTAAACCTGTTTGTAAAAACCCTGGGCAGTGCTCTGAACAGCAACCGCCCTGCAGTGCAACAGAGACCCCTGAAAGGGCTTCAGACTGAGCACCCGACCGTCACGGACGCCAGCGCAAGGAGCTTCAGCACAAACAGCTACGGCTACATTTAAGACAAACTTGTAACTGGATTCCTTAATTACTGCATTTTAATAAGCTAGCAATATTATAAACACATTTAGTACGCATTTTTAAAACAACTGGGTTTTTTTTTAAGTAAAAAGCGATAATTAATATTAATCGGCTTATGAAAAGTTTCAAGATTCAGTACTAGTAAGCATTTATTTACAATTAAAAGACTACTTTAAAATCATATATAACAACCAAAAGCTCAAAATTAAGATTTAATTTTCAAGAATTAACATTTAATGTACTATAAAATTACCTCGATAATATAAAGGACTATATTCTTGTAGAAACAATACAAGATGCATTTAGCTACTCTGTTATAATTCCAGGCTCCATGAACCAACAGCAAGTTCTTCAAATACTTGAACTGCAAAAACCAAAAAATATACAAACATACAATTAAAACATACATACTAATGTATACATATTAATCATATTTGAAAATATTTTATTGTAGTATTTTGCAATGTAATGACTGACCTGAGCAATTGAGTAGTCTGAAGAATTAGCAGCCTGTAGACCTTCATTCCCACTAATACCAACACCAACATGTGCTGTTTGTATCATGCTAACATCATTTGCTCCATCACCAATTGCTAGAGTTACGACCTTAACTTGTTTTTTAACCATTTCTACAACTTCAGATTTTTGAAGAGGTGATACCCTAAGGGATTAAACAAAGAGACAAGTTTAATACAGGACTTTCAAATGAATGTACTTTTAAAACATACTTTATACTCTGTGAGAAGGTAATAAACCCAGTCCAGTCAACATCCTGGTCAGTGATGTGGTCATGTTATTGTTCTTCAAGGGTATACGCTAAAAATGCATTCACAGCAAAATTCACAGAAAACTTGGATTTGTTGAAGCAAGATGTTAACAGGACTGGAGAAACAAAGGGCCCCTAAACCACAGTAATGGCAGGAACCCCCAATGCTGCCATTACCAGTGGCAACTTACAACAAATGCAGACTTCAGCAGTTTATTGTTATGCTTTTTATTTTCCTTTCTGTTTAAACAGGTATTTTACCCACAAACAACAAGATACTGAGGAGATAGATTTAAAAGCAAACAGTCACAAATAGAGTGGACTGCCACTATGTTAACACAGCTTACAGTTATAAATTAGAGGAAGTAACTTTGCACATGGAGTCTTGTTCCTCTACTTTATCTGCTGATAACTTTCACCTTATTCTTTTCAGGACTGTTCAATTACCTGTCGTTAAGAGAATGTCTGTTCATAGTTGAGGGAACAAATTATTTCAGGAGTGACAGCTCAGCTGACTGAAAATGTATCATTTTTGCCTATATCTACCATTCTATGTGTCACACATGTACTTCCCATTTTGTTTTGCAAAAGTTCTACTCTGCAAGCTGAAATTCAGTCCTTGTAGTTTTGAGACATTGTAAATGAAAACAGTATACAGAAATTATTTTCTAGGCCTGCTGTGTTTCACAGGGTGGGGAAATAAGGAGTAAACCTGAAGCAGTGTGGCAATCTGTGTTAGTGAATGCTGGCACTGGAGTCAAGGATCTAACTGTCTCACTCCTCTTGTCTCACAGTACAAACAGAAACCAGATGAAAAGCAAAAAGCTCTGTGAGTCTGTCTCCCAAACCACCACCATTCAGTTTTTCCTGCAAAGAGAGCAATTCTGGTACCAATGCATGACTCCTGTGGGAAGATGGATATATACTAACACTGAAAACTGGAGTAAAAACAGGTATTTATAATTAATTTCCTACAAGTCTTCCATATGCTCACTCAATGCAATAAACCTCCTGTATTATAAACTTCTGGAACGTGGCAATTTGGGTTGTGAAAGATTTTTCCATGATGGAATTTCAGGATTAATGCTTATAATCAGGGATGTTCATAACCTGGACTTAAATCTTCCAGGTCAAAAAAGGAAATAAACATTTCAGAATGTTTACACACAGAAATAAGCAGGAAATTAAGTTCAGGGGAACAAATTTGCAAAGGAAAACACAAAAGAGCAATTCGTTCTCAATAACTGCTGCTGACTGAGACACTGCCAAGCAACATGGCCTGTGGAGTTTGTGAGTACAGTTCTCACCTGAACCAAGACTGCTCGTATGGCACTCACAAGTTCAGTAACAAAAAGAACCAGACCACTAGGCACCTCAAATTCTGCTGTATTGTGCCATCTGTGGAATGCTGGGGTTGCTCCTGCAAGCTGAGGTTCCCAAAAGGAGCATTCTCATAAGTATGTGAAGGCCTTATGATACTTCACAAAATGACACTGTTTTTAATGAGATTACTGATGGGCAAGGTTTTTTAAATAATTATGGTTCAAAGAATTCCATCAAATCCAGTAAGTGACTGGAAAAAAATACCGTCCTATTTATATTAACTGATTTTTAAGACCACAAAACCAGTGCTAATGAGGGCAATAGTAAAAACAAGTCACCTACAAAGGAAAAACAATTTTTCTTTGACTAAATACATTAGTCAAACTATTTTTCAGTAGATGGCATTATAAAATGTTCATGCCTGCCCAGTGATTTCTGGCATTACAGCTAAGACTGAATGATTTGCCTGTCCTGACACTGGACAGACTGACATTACAGTTTACTATGCATTGCTCTCAATTTGGACCAAACTTCTGATCCTTACTTTGAGAGGAAAAGTTTTCTTTTCCCACTGGTTGATTAAATTTCCTCATTACACTTCTTCCCACTCCCCCTTAAAAAAACCAGAAATAGAACAAAACTGCCATCTCTTTTAAAATAAATGTAAGTGATATTAAATTCTTCAGATTCCATGCTATGTTTTTACAGTTAAAGAACTCTAAAGCACCTATTATTTTCTCCCCATTAAGCACATAGATACTAATAACAGTGCTTGGCCATCACTTTGTCCAGATGCCTGCAAACTGTACCATAGCAACAAAAGGCACAACCAAAAAGAAATTACGTGATTGCTGAAGCTAATGGCCACAACAGCTACCTTCCATTCTGCCTGAATAAGAATGTAATTAGAAAATAACTTTATGAACCAAATCAACCAGAGACAGCATAACTCCACCACATGACACACAAGCTATGAACTTTCAAAATAGAAACAAAATTTTTTCTTGGAATTGACATCTGAGGCTTGTGACTAATTTCATTGTGTTCACTGAAAAAGCAAATGCAGCAGAGAGGAAAAGAAGTTCATAAAACCCCCAACTCTCTAACTGGATCATACTGCTATTATCCATTCCCCTTATTAACAAATCCAAGTTACAAAGATCAGTGAAAAGCTAGTAGGGGTAAAAATAGAAACAGTGTTTGAAAAATTTTGATGAATATGTCCTTTAGCAATGCAAATTTCACCAAACCGACATAATTTCCAATGAAAGGAAAGCCTTTTTCCACTAAAGTATAGGCTATTTGTAAGTCAGCTAAGGTTGTCCATTATTATTCTGAAACACAGCTTAAAACTGTAGGAGAAAATAAAGGTTTTCTAGACATGCTTTTTATGTCCTGATACCCAGATGTATTAATCTAACATTCAGGAAAAATTAACTTTTGTCTAAACCAGTAAACTGTAGTAACAATCAGAAGTCTTAGTAGTTAAAATATACAACATTCCTGAACCTTGGAGTACTTAAAAGCTGAAAGAGGATTCTGTGTTGAGGAAGTCAATTTACCAAGTGTTAGAGAGAACTGTTTTAAAATGTATTTAAAAAAATAAAGGAATGAAAAATAATACAGCCTTCAAACAGAAGGTAGCCATGTAATCACATTATTCAGTGGCCAGCACAACACATGCTATTGGACTTCTGAAAAAGCTGTGTGAGATGAGTACAGCCTTGTGGAAAACCTGGGATGAAAGTTTCTGGGCAACAGCCCTTTTGAAAAATTCAGTGGTCTACCTATATGAAAAAAATCTTTCTATGATCTTTTGGTACATGTTTTATTTGAACTCTGCTGTTGAGAACTGTATTAAGACTTGCTACAGCCAGCTTCTACAGAAGATTCCTGACCTGAGTACTTCTATTTAATTGTTTTAACCTTTCAGGAACAGTGCCTTAATTCCTTTCTATACAATGGTATAGGGGCAACTGGAAGATGGTACTCTCATTGCCTCCAGTTCATGGTGAAACCAGTAAAAAATATTTTTTGTTCATTTTGCTCAATCTTAGCTGTGCATTTTCACTCCAGAATAAGCCATTTAACATTCTTCTTGCATATATTACTCTGAAACAAATATAGAGTTGGAATTCAGTTTGCTAAAGTCTTTTAGCCAAACATCTGCTTAGAATTAATAACATACACAGAAATTTTTTTTTGAAAAGAAATGTCTACTGAATATTTGTCAGCTTTATCTGGGTTATGGCTACTCTTAGGAAGAATCCATTGGTAATAAATGCTTCTGCACAAGTGAATGCAGTCTGAAAACTTAAAAGAAAGTGATGTAATTTGTACTTTCAGAACGAAGGAGAGTTTAAGTTGTTTACTGCCTTTATAGAGATTAAGAAAAAGCTTACATTTTTTTTGGTTATTTACCTTAATTCAAAATTACAATTTAAACCTTTTTATTTTCAAGCTCGTAAGCAAGGAAATGAAGTTTTTGTTACTAAAGAGAAAACACTTAACAGAAACAAGTATTTTGGCACAATTTTGACTTTTGGGAAACAAGGGATATCAAAAATGTTTACACTAAAACAGTGAGTGCTATGAGCAAGTATTTCAGTTTTAAACCTGTAGCCAAATTTCAAGCAACCACAAAATATGCCAGACATAGATCTAGATATGTATTGAAGCCAACTGACCTAAGTATATTATGGAAGTGTAAAATGAAGAAATGGCAGAGAGAATGCTACTAGAACCGAAACTTCCATTTTGCACTTTGTTGTTTCATCATAAAACTGCAAACACTAAAAGACAGCTTTATGTATGCAATACCCCTCAATGGTCCCACAGTTCAACAGAAACAGCAAAATTATCTCTTCAGATGGCATAAAACGTATTTTGTAATCAAGGAAAGCGAAGAAAAAGAAATACAGCTTGGAAAGATCAGTTCTACATGCATCTCCCTGTTACTGTATTGAGCAAAACTCAACCTAGTACAACAAGCACAAAACTCCAACGTATCTGTCAGAAAGACTATTGCCATAAGGAAAGTGTTTATCACAGTATAAATTGTTCTTCAGTGTAAGATCTCAGCATAAAAGACAATAAACCTTAGTTTGAAATTCAAACTGTTTCAGGCTGAAGCATGGCTAAAAAACTTAACCACAAAAACATTAATTAAGAAATCCCTTGGTAGCATGACTTTGCTTTTCAGAAAGGATGGAAAGACTACCAACCCAGTGATTATTTGGATACTGTAATATTACTTCCTTTGCTGTGTCCTTTTGCAAGGCAGAAAAACAGTTCCATTTTGAACAGATTTTTCAGATGAATCTGATTTATTTTAATGGAATAATGGAAGTTTATAGCTGTAACAGTTAATATAATAAAGGATAAAAGGTTTTATTGTGTAAAAGAACCCCATAATAATCAGGCATAACAATGATTTAAAAAGGCATTTCCACTAGCTTCAGGTAATAAAAAGCACCCAGAATGGTACCTGTAACATTTTTGTGCACTTTTTGTACAGTGTAATCCACAACTTACAGAAAAGTAGCCTGTGGAAAAAGATCTACAAACAACTCCAGATGTGTTAAAACCTGCAGTTAACTGTAATATCAATTCAAGGTCAAGATCAGTGTCTCAACCTTCTTGAGACTACTCTCAATGGATTACAAATTACTTTTCTGGAAATATGCAATCTGAGTGACTCTGACAGGTACACTCTGTTACAGACTGCTCTGCAGTGATATTTCAATTGAATGACTGCATTTCATAACTTCAGTGTCTTAATTTTTATATGTCAATAAAAATAGCATAAAGAGAGAATAATGTAAACCTTACCTGCAACAAATAACAGCTTTACATGACAAAGCCAAATCCAGGAAATACTGTCTTACTCCAAATGTCAAAGCATACTTCAGAGATTTACCATCAATGATGAGAGCAAAATCATTTTCCTTCCTTAAAGCATCACCAAGAGTACTGCAGTGATGGCTGAGCGTCTCCCTTGTTCCCTGTTGCACAAAAAATTGGTGTCCATTATTTTAAATTTTTAATATTCTTAAATCTAAATTTTTCAGTGTGATCAGAAACACTGGCATTTTGATGAAATTGCCTTTTGATTCTGCTATCAAATATTATAAAGTGAAAATAATATTAGCAACAGTTGGACAGTAGAAATGTTGTGTAGGATTGCTCTTGCATTCTGCCAAATTCCACCC
>VXAC01001425.1:1407243-1468211 GCA_013399225.1 Rhipidura dahli
CCCATATTTTACCATGATTTAACAATTATGACATCAAGTACATGTTATACAAAGGAACATAGTTAGTATTTTTCAATTGCTAATGTTAGTTTGAATCATACCTACACCAGTCACTATTTTGTGATCCAGTACTGAGAACTCCAGCTTAGTAGACAATACATTTATCTGTATTTATGCAGCAGCCTGCTTTGGGAAGGTCACTGACATCTAGACAGCTACAGTACAGCTCTGCCAAGGAGAGCATGTTGCGTTTCTTTCATTTTGAAAGACCCTTACAGAGCTGGGTAAGAACTGTAAAATCAGCACCTGTAGGTGCTGTTTGACAGCAGCTGAACATGAGTCAGCAGTGCCCAGGTGGCCAAGAAGGCCAATGGCACCTGGCCTGTATCAGCAATGGTGTGGCCAGCAGAACCAGGGCAGTGACTGTCCCCCTGTATCTGGCACTGGTGAGGCCACACCTCAAATCCTGTGTCCAGTTCTGGGCCTCTCACTACAAGAAGGACATTGAGATGCCAGCACATGTCCAGAGAAGGGTAACGGAGCTGGTGAAGGGTCTGGAGCAGAAGAGGGAGCTAGGATCATGCAGCCTGGAGAAAAGGAGGCTCAGGGAGGACCCTGCTGCTCTCTATAACTGTGTGAAAGGAGGCTGTAGTGAAATGGGGGTCAGCCTCATCTTCCAGGCAAGAGGAAAGGCAAGAGGAAAGTGAAAAGGCAAGAGGACATAGCTTCAAGTTGTGCCAGGAGAGGTTTAGATTGGATATTAAAAAAAACTTCTTCACTGAAAGAGTGCTCAGCCATCGTAACAGGCTGCCCAGGGAAGTGGTAGAGTCACCACCCATGGAAATACTCAAAATGCTTGTCGATGTGGCACTTCTGTTTAAACTGACCCTAATTTTTTATCAGAAGCAGAATGCCATCAGGTAGCTCCAAGAATACTACATATTAAAACAGAAAAACCCCTACCCCAAGACAAAACAAAACCCCAGTTGTAAAACCGTCATATTAAAAATTTCTTTGTGGGCATACTCCCTATGCTGATATCACATTCCTCAAATTAAAAGCAGCATAAAAATGTCCCTTATTCATGTGACAACATTTCCATGAAATATTTTTCAATGACACTGAATGGTAATCAAACAATTTTCTAGTTCCAGTTTGAATTCACAATTAAAAGAATAAGGCTATGTTATGACTTCTGTCGGTGATTAACAGTACTATAGTGAAATTTAGCAGTTCCATTAGGTTAATATGAAAGCAAATAAAATCCAGTACTTTTTTATTACAACTATAAGAACTGACTAACAAAACCCACATTTTGTTTGTGAAACTAAGCAGATGTTCATGGGACTAGAGCCCCCAAACAAATAACATTGCAAAAAGTTGAAACATCTAAATGCTTTCAGTTCTATACCGGCTAATGCATACNTTAATTTCATAAATAAGGGTGTTTGTTTATATAAAATAGGATCTTTTATTTTAGCATATTCCTTGTAAGCTCAGTTCAGAGAGCTGGGATATAGTCTGAACAAATACATTTTTCTATTCTAACTTCCTCTGTCTTGCATGTTTAAGTCACAACAATGACTCAATTGATGAGGTATTTGTTTTATTAAACCTTTTTTTTTTTGACATGCCTTAGAGACAGGGGACTCTACCTCTCCATAAAGGGATTAGATTTGAGTGAGCTATGTTTTAGGAGGAGCCACTGGTATTCAGTGGACAAGCACTATTATTTTAACAGGAAGGGGAAGAAGCATCCATTTAATGCCACTGTTCTCAGTGCAATGTTTTAATGTTTTTCAGAAGAGTATGCAGACCAAGAAAAGCCAACCTCCCTAACTCCAATGAACCTATCAACATCTTTTTATAGCCAATAGGCTATACTTTAGAGACAAGGAGGAGAGGACTGCCATAGAGCAACTCTTCGCAAAGATCCCAAACACACAGGTGCCATTACATTGGGATTATTTTCTTCAAGGCTGCTCAGTTGCTCCTGTGTTGAGGAAACTGGGCTGTCCAGCAGCTCTCATGAGTGCACAGAATACCAGTACAAGAGGTAGACCTGTGCTGCTCAAAAGCCTAAGTTTCATTCTATGTGAATTCCTTAGCAAACATTCCAATTAAGTGTTAGAGTCTCTTGCCAACTGTTACTGGTATGCAGAAAGGAAAGAGGAATTGATCCACCTTTGCAGCAACACTGACTCAGCATTCTGCAATCACAGCACTCCATCTCTCTTTCCATTTCCTGAGACCTGATCCACGCCTCTATTAGAACTTTCAAGGTAATTTTTGACTCAACCAGTCACACTAGAAATAGAGACTGACATGTCATTCCAACCATGCTAGCAAGCAAAGGGCAGGACACAAGATGCACATTCATCAAACAGTAAAATGCATGCCATCACATGAAGCAGCAACTTTACCAACAGCCTCTTGTTAAAACACTTGTCTCTCAGACTACGTTCACCTGCTGCTGAAAAAACCCATTATATATGTACTCACCAAAACCAGATTTGCAAGTGACCAGTTTGTATATACAAATTCAGCTGCCATAAGATATTTGCATCCCCATGTACTCTGTACTTTCAGCATGCAAGGAAAGGATCACTCCATCTCTGTATGATCTAGACACTCCAGTTGGAAATAGGGAGTACAGTGCAGCTATCATTTCAGCTACTACCTTTCAATTTTAAACTATATTCATATAAATTTACTACAAATAGTTATGGCTTGATAGATACTTATTGAACTTTTGAATCATCACACAAGTAGTTCATTTGTAATGCTTGTTTAATGTGAAGCTCCTGGCTTTGAGCCTGCATGGATAAAATCTACCTGGAATTTTTCTGCTCACAGTTATGAAGTTCCTTTGTGTAGTAACTACATTGTGATTTCAGAAGGTGTAGACTGCTTTCCAGTTATTCAGTAACATTCTGTCACAAAGACCACACAGTCTTCCAAGCAATGAATACTAAAATTAAGAAAGCAACTCCCCAAAACAAACATAAACAACATCCCTTCAAACCACAATTTTGGCAGAATTTTCTATGTTTGTCTAGACAAATAGATACTCCAACTTATTTTTTATGCCATCTCTACCATGATGTTTGGGTATTTTAAGCAGTAAAATAATGTTTCATTAACTGAAAACTTTGAAGATATTACTTACGTCAAGAGAGCCTTCATTGATAACAATTAGTCCCATGTTCTTTCTCAAAAGTTTACAAGAGTGACCTGTTAGAAAAGATTTTGTTTTCAAAATTTTGTGTTCCACAAAATGAATTATAACATAACAAGGCATTTTTTTCCTGTAAGAGAACTACAGACAAAAATAAGATTTCTCTAGCTGAAATCAATGATAAAAAAAATTCAGCTGCATTTTAAACAAGTACATACAGGTACTAAGTCAGAACAGTTAGAATTTCCCTTGCTGCAATTTGAAACTGTTCTGCCTTATTCAGAAGTGCTTTAAAGAGTGTTACAGTAAACAATACATCTCCCTGTGGCTTACAAATTTTTAGAATGCAACTTGCATTTCACTCAAAATTTGCATATATATATATATATATTTCCAATATATTCTTTTATTCTTTGCATTAAACAGGATGCATATTGTGCTAATGATGTAGGCTGCCTAGTGAAAAATAAGTATCACCATTCTTTATAAAGTAGAAATATTGGTAATATGTGCACTGCCTCAAACTTGAAGGTATTAAGAAAAATAACCTTAGATCAACTGTATCATGTGCATATGGAAAGTTCTTCAAGATTAGTAGTAACACCCAATAAAAAGGATCCATACGACTTAAGTAAGGCTTTATTTAGGGCATGTATCCATACTACAGCAGTAAGTGCAGATATGGTCACATGCACAGAATATTAAATCTTAAAAAGAGCTTTCATGTATAACTATTTAAAAATACAGATTTATCATTGTTGAAATTAGTCTTTTTTTCCCATTTTTCATAACAAAAGGAAAGAATAAAAATAAACCTCTGTCAAAAGGTAACAGTGCTTTAGTTCACCTTAGAAAGAAGGAAAAAATAGAGAAGGGAAACTAATAATACTTACATTCTCTTAATATTATTCCCTTTGACTGTCAAAAGCCAATGTATTCTTTTTAATTAATTTCATATGCTACAAAAAAGTACAATTGCCTATTTTTCTGCCTCCTCTCTAACAGAGTTTTTTCTTGCTCTTAGCATTTTAACAGAGGCAGAATCCACCATTCCCTACCCTCTACCGATCAGTGACTAAAAAATAAGTTCACATTCAAATTCTGGAGTGACATATAATATTATTATTTTTTACAAGACAACTTTCTATTCTGAAAGAAATTTACTCCACCAACTGCTATTATTTCTAAACCTTTAACAAAGCCATCAAATAAATGCAAATGTAATACCAATATTAATGGCAGTCTCTTGTTTGTCCCCAGTAAGTATCCAAATTTTTATGTCTGCTTTCATGAGTGTTTCTATGGTTTCAGGCACTTTGTCTTGTAGTTTATCTTCAATTGCTGTTGCTCCAAGCAGCTGAAGATTCTGTGAACATAAAATATTTTGTACATAAAGGTTTTTTTGGTTTAAATTCAATTTCAATCTCCATTTTATTTAATTTAACTCTCCATATTTACGACAAGATTAATGCTTTCTAAACTCATTAATCAGATAAAGAACTTCCAGTTTATTCCTGTGAGCTTTAACTCAGATATCTGTGTGGCTTGATAAAACTGCACAGTGTGACCACTCGAACTTCAACCAATTATTCACAAGATCAGTAGCTTGTTCAGCACCAGGTACATTTTCCTGAGGAGTACCTCTCTGATTTGAAGGCTTCAGGAGTGCTATTACCATGCCTTCTCTCTTTTAATGATTTCTCTTCACTTTTTAAAAAGTCCAAACCACCTGTCAATTCATTTTAGTACTTTATGTTTGATTTTAACTTCTTATGGAGTAAATCTACACAGATTTTGTGAATACAGCCACTTTTATACTCCCTATTTCTATACATTTAAAACTAGCTAAATGTTAAAGACACCATTATAAACCTAACAGAGTACAATCCTGGTGGCAGCATTGCCTGCATACTACACCCTGAGGAAGTATTTGTGCAGCCAATACAAAAATTTGTAAAGGCAGCAGGATTGTCACCACATTAAAAAGTTACATAGTTTCAAGAGTGTTTTGTCACATAGATAAACTGCTCAGCAATGCTCATTAGTGACTGCAGGTATATACCCTCATCCTTCTTTTTCATGAATTAAACACCATGGGCTCGTGAGACTCTGAATTTTATGCAGTTTCATCCATCTAATCTCTCTTATACTTTCCAAGGAAAAAAACCCAAAAATAACCCCCTCAGAACTGAAGTGTCAAAACTTCAAACACTTGGTCTCATGCACTTATTTTTCTTATAAATTTAATAGTCATGGGACCTTTTTTGCTGAGGCAGTGAAGTCTTAACCACATGCTTGGCTACTCCAGAAGCAGTGTTGCTAGAAACTTAAGGCTCTGCTCTTGTGATGCTGTGTCTGGGTATAAGCTCATTTTGGAGGCCTTCAGTAAGAGAGGTTGACAAAGTAGAGAAATTCCAACAGAGGGACACAGAGGGCCCAGAGCACACTATATTAAGAGTACTTGAAGAGGTAGGATGAGTTTAACATGGGAAAAAATAAGATTAAGGGAGGGGTTCCTTCTGCTAACTGAAGCTTTCAGAGCAGCCATCCTTCTCCAAAATGCATGGTGCACAGTGAAAGAGCAAGAGGCAACAGTCACATTCTGCAGCAATAAAATTTTAATTCAGAAAAAGGAAAAAAGACTAAGTTGTGCATCAAAAAGAATTACCTGCTGCAGCTGGGAAAAATCCCTCCTTGTAGATACTCAAAACTTCATCAAAGTGTTGGGCAAGCAAAACTAGCCCTTCTTTGAGCAGGGATTTGGGTCTAGATGACCTCCAAAATTCCCTTCCAATCTTGACTACTCCATTGTTCCAAGATCATTATATGATGAAGCAGATGTTGTTTATCTGCCATTACACATTTTTACACTAGAAGAACTTTGAAAAAAAGCTTTCCAGTAGTTCAACCCACAATTGACACTTTCCAGCAAGGTAGCTGCTTGTAGCAAAAACTTTTGTCAGATTAATTGTACCTTCATTTTGATTATCTAAACTGCAAAGACTGCATGACACAACTATCAGTAGTATATTTCTAGATTTTTTTTCTGTCTGACCGCTATTCCTCAGGGGTGATTCACTTTTCATGGCATAGAAAATAAGGACAATCACTAAGAACCCACACTTGTGCTCACCCCTCTGCCCAACCCCATCCTCCCCCACCAACCAACCCAAACCCCATTAAGCTACATCAAGCCACACATACTTTTTCAATTAGTTCATAGCTCTCCTCCAGTTTGAGTACTCTGTTTTGTATAGCTGTAGAAGCACGGTGATAGACATCTAACCATTCTTGATAATCACTTTCTGAAATCTCAGCCACAGCAAAACACAGAGTTCTTAAGCCTAAAGAGAAAGAAGATAATGATTCAGTATTAGTTAGTGCCTTCCCTGATATGCCTGCAATGAGTAAGTTTTGAAAGCTGAATTTATTCTGTATTTTATGTATGCTTATGCCTGATTTTCAACTTATTGCTGCACATCTTGAAGAACTTTTTAAATATACATAAATAAAAATGTGCTATAAATAGAAATTTATTAAACAGAATAACAGTTTCAAAAAATCTGAATGTAATACACATGATATATTTCAGGGGAAAAAATAATCAATTTTTATGTAAGATTCGACTTAGTTTAAACTGTAAACAAGACACGAAGCAATCCCAACACTTACTGAATAAGTATGTACATTGAAACATTGAAACTATAAAATTGGATTGTATTTCTGAGAAAAAAATTTATGAACTTAAATGTTGCTATACTGGAAAGAAGTAAAGTTAGAATATATCAGTACAAGGTCTCAACTGCCCTCTTCACTCCTCCTCAATATTCTTAACAAATTCTGGTTTGAAGTTTACCATCTAGAAGACAACTTTGAATCCCCTCATTTAATTTTCCCAGCTCACAGATTGCTTCAGCTTTCCAAATTCTTAAAATAAAATCATTATGTACCATTTGGCGATTTTACTTAACAACCTTTGAGCTGGTTGTTATTATTAACAAGTTTTCCTTCATCAGAAATCTGAATTAAGCATTACAGCGAGAAGTTGAGACTGTGTGATTATAAGAAGTAGCTATTTTTTGACAACACACATTTACATTCAATTTAAGTAGCTAGGTGTGAATTTTCTAACAGCTCATTTTCGCATATTACCAGATTTTAGAGAATGAAGTTGACATAACTCTTTATATACCAGACACAGCTTGCAGGCTGGTGGATTTAGAAGCAGATGAGCAGCCCCACAACCAGGGATGGCTAAATGTAACCCTTATTTGTTCACAGCTTTCTGGAGCATACAGTTCAGCACCAGTGGCGATTTTGAAATTCTAAGAGGTTGGGTATGAAATAATACATGTGTCTTAGATGTAAGAGTAATTTAGTATCTTCAGGATAAAAACCATGTGTAATGCTAGTACTCTGACAACTAAACAGCATTAGGAAGACAGTGTCTCTAGACCATCTAGACTTAATAAACTCAAGGCTGACAACTCAATTGATTTTTTTTCTCTGCATAATAAGGGTATGCTAACAAGGTGCAAAGTAATGAATATAGGTAAAGGGGAGGAAAGGAATCTATGTCTGACTAACAGTGATACTATTTCCACAATGCTTTCAACGTATTTTGTGCAGACGATAAAATGAAGAAAAGAAATCCAAATTTACGGAATGTCAGCAAATGGTTTTTTCAACATATTTGCCTTCTCTTTTAAAATCAGTGCCTAATTATTTTTTTCTATTTTTAATATGATTCTTTTCATTGTGATTTAAAAGAATCTTCCAAATAAAATGTGGAAAACAAAATATCATTAAGCCTGGTTCTTAACAGACTGGAACAACACAGGAAAATTACACACAATTTTTCTATTTATCCAAGCAGGCAGGCATTAACACTCAAGCTTAATAAACGCTTACTTATAAATGCCAGCCATGCTAACCACTTCATTTTTGAACAACACACCAAGAGCAGGCAGCAAATGCCAAGGACATACTGTCCTGCCACATGAAAGGATACTCATGAGAAACTTTGCAACATCACTGGCTGCAATTTAAATCTGAAGTAAAAATAAATACCAATTTTTTAATCGATTCCAGAGGTATGTATTTTTTTTATAAGACTGAATTTTATGCTTTTTAAAAGGTTAGAAATTCACTCTTCTGAACGGTAGATCTTTTCATCTCTTGAAAAGAAGGATACAAAAAGTACCTGAACAAATTTCTTAATCCTATCATATGTACAGTGGTTCAAAAGACAGGTGGAATTTTTCACTTTTTATGTTGATTCATTTATTGCAACCTGACTGCTAAGGAGTTGTATTACTGATTTAACAAGAACAGTAATTATGAACTGGATTGAAATTTTCTCATCAATTCACACAGGACAGCAGATAGGGATCTAATTTTGTCTTTTCTGTAACCAAATATATACCTTATTGCCCAAACTAACTTCACACCTAAGTAACTTTTTCTTGATTTATTCTGGTTAAGCCTTTCTAGAACCCCAGAGTCTATCTGAAGCTTTGGGCTGTACCATCAGTCAAATTTGCCTGGGTATAGTTCTGCTTTCCACTTTATTGTATAATTTATTCTAACTTTATTACTTTAAGATTGTTTAAGACTAACCAAATGTTTCCTGCAGAGATCTTGATATGAAAAACTAACAAAAGAAACAGATCTGTAACTTGCTTCTGCTGTCACTGATAGAACTAAGAGACTGAAGCTGCTTAATACAGTAGTCAAAACTCTAAATTCCATGATAAACCAAAAGACAAAAACTAGAGGAGTCATATGTATGACAGAAAAATGACCTTTCATGACAGCAAGAGAGATTTGGCCAGAGACCAGTTAACAAAATGTAAGGGATTTTTTTAGAAGGAAAATATTTTACTAAAGTTTACTCTCCAATATAAGTTTATTTCTTAAGACATATTAAAGATAATTTTAATGTTCTAGTAGCAGTGTATTTGAAAAATGAAAGTGCAGTTGAAAAATGAACTCTGCAGTTCAGATTCCCATAACTCTTAAAATTCTGCTTCCAACTACTCTCTATCAACTCATTGATAAATTGAAACATTATGATACTGCAGAGTACAACAATATAATCCTTTCCTCACATACTAAGGGGGTATGGCATAGGAGATCTAGGAACTGTGCAGAAACCTTTCTACAGTCTGCTTTTCTGCTCACATCTGTACTGTGAAATCCACTATAAATAAATTACTAACTGGCTGCTTGTGTCAATCATATTAATTTCAGAGTCTTTACAATTTTATTTACTATTCCTACTTCACAAACCCTCACAGAGAGGTTCCCCAGCTTTTGCAACTGTTTTGTAAAAGTGATTGATAAACCTGCAGACACCAAAAGTCACCATATGGTTGCTGGCAATCCCCCCATACTGGGACTGGTGACAGAAATAATGCAGCTAAAAGCTACCTTAAAACCATGATGCTAATAATTTCCAACCATCTTTACTTTGGCTACTTCTTCCTGTGTGCCATCCCTACAGCATTCACTGGGTATGGGACATGAAAGCGACCATGGGAAATGAGATCTTCACAGAAACAATGTGCCATGTGTTTGCTCTCTGGAAAAATATGTTTTGGTTATAAGATTCCACTGTGTACTCTGTGGGTGTGTTGGGTTGTTTTTTGGGGTTTTTTAAGCATGAAATTATTACTGAAACTTCTCAGGAAGAGGAAGATTTTTCTTAAGGAGACGTGGCTCAAATGTAATTTTTCAGACTTAATATGAGTAAACCACTATAGTAACACAAAATTGAAAAGCTGGAAAGTTGAGCAGTAAATGAATTCTGTATTTATTTTTATATTGAATAATACCACCCACCTTCTGTAGCAAACTGCTCGAGATGTTTTAAGGTGATTTCTTTGTATTTTGAACTTTCGGCAAGACGGTCATAAATTACAGTATCCTATAAAACAAATAAAATTAGCTCAGAACACTTTAATAGAAAAATTATTTCTTTTTTTGGGTAGACAATACAAATCACGCAGGAAAATGGCAGAAAAATAGAACTGCATTATTTAAGCATCAAAAATTAGACATAATTTTATTCCAAAAGTTAAAAAAGGTTTTATAAATTTATAAATTCTGCTATAATGCATTATTTTCTTCTACATTTTTTGATGTTATTTCCCCTTATTTTGGAAAGTGTCCAAATGCTGTCTTCCTCTTCTAATATTACAGCCATAAAATACAATTAGTGCTTCATAACTGCCATTTTCAGTTTTTTTTGTAGCCAGCTTAATATACAGAATATTAACAACAGTTTATTTTCTTCACTTGAGATGATAAAACATAGACACTTATATTCAACAAACTTCCTTTTCTTAAACCATTCTGGAACTTCCCCCTCAAACCTGACTTGACATACAGACTGAGAACTAAAGAGCAACTCTGCCATTCCCATATGCATGGTGATTCAGATACCTTGCCACAGGTCCTGCTTTTGGGAAAAAATACTTCTACATAATATCAATGGGTGGCTAAAATTCCCATCAAGTAACTTTTGCTGGATTACTATCTCTGCCTAGTGATCCATGCTCCACTACTCCAGCAAGTAATTAATACATTTATCTACATGTTCATCCATTTTCTTGGAATACAGAAGGAAGCAATTAATAGCAGGTGTAAAGGTGTAAGTCCAGTACAAAGAATAGGATGCAGGTCTGTCATACCTTCATAGGCACTTAGTAAAAAAAGACATTAACTGGTCCATCACATTGAACAGCTACATAGCAAAACAATGTAAATTGATAGAGGTACGTTGACATTCCTTCCCCCACGTTTTCAATGTTTTGATTGTAGTTATAACAATCTTTTACTTTTGTGTTTTGTATTGGTAGCATGTATTCTTTGTTACAGTGAAAACGAATAAAACTCACAGCTCCTTTGCAGTAGAGTCTTAACTTTCCTGATGGCGTGCGAACTATCACTGACATTCTCTTCCTAGTGCTGAAAGAGAAATAAATGCTCTATATATGATAGTTCATAAATACAAGCATTTACCAATATTTTACATAATAATATCAATATATATCTAATATTACACACAGGATAAAAAGTCAGTGCTATCTATTCTGAATGATGTTTTCAGCTGACTGGGATGGTAACAATTTTAGTGTCTAACAATTAAAATGAATTCTATTTTTCTGGGCATACTTCTGTAGGCCTTTTTCCCATCAAAATTATTTCAAGAATTTTCACCTTCATCTGAATACTGTCTACTGATGACAAAAAAGCATCATAAAGAACAAAGCACTTATCATCAATATCATAAAGAGGTAGTGTATCATGGACTGTTTCAGTTTTTTCTTCCTTCCCAGACAGCCAGAGTTGCTCGTACACTGTACTGTGCTGCAAACCTATTACTGTCATCCCAGCATTTCATTGATCATGCAAACTTTTCAGTTTCTTAGAACTGGAAAGGGACTGGACTAATTTTAACTACTCTCTGGCTTTCAGTTGTTAATAAAATCCAAGTTATTTTTTCTTTTTGTCCTCATAACTGAGGTAGAAATTGGAGAAAGCATGGAGAAGACTGCCATGATCTGCTTTCTGTCTTCTTCCCTTTGAGGTTCGCCAAAAAGCATTCTTTAGGTGCAAGATCATGTCCTGCCAAGATGTGTATTTTTACCACAAGTCTTTCAAATTTCAACTTTAGAAATAAATCTACAGAAAATATTCAGATAACAAAACATTTCTCATACAACAGTCCACACTACAACACAGATGGAAATAAATGGTCCTTCAACAGTTTTGTTTCCTGTTGGAACTGGATCCCATTTATACATCATCAAAGACCATTATTGTATGAATACTTCCTGAAGTTTCAGACTGCTATGGAAATTCCTGTAAATGGAATGTGGACATAGGTGAAGGAAAGAATTTTATAATTACTGGTGAAGTAACAGGCTGAAGAGTACAGTCAGGAAAACATTTTCTAATTCCACCTGCATTGCATTTTGCTTCAAGTAAAAATTTCTGAACAGCAATATTAAATTACATTTTTATAATGAATATTGCACAAAAGAGCATACAAAAGAGCTATTAGCTACTGCAACTTCTTTTCCATTTCACCTCAGATAAGCAGAATTCCAAAATACTTTAGACAGTGTCCAGTTGGGGATCTACTTAGACAACACTGGAGAAATTAAGATCATCTAAACTACAATTTAGCTGCCTAAAATAAAAGTAAGTCACAGATCCACATTGATTCCTGCCAAGACTGTATAGCCTACTTAAATTCATTACACTTGCCTGAGTGTTCAATTCAGAAATTATGGAGGAATTACAGCAGGTTAGGGGGTGTATAAACAGTAATATGATATATTTGCCCTTGTCAGGTAAAGACTCAGCAGTTTTGTACTTGTTTTGCAACGCTAGAAGATTGCAACGTTGAAGTCCTGCATAGAGCATCTTATTATTCTACTGAAGATGTATTAAAGAATAACCAGTGTTTTCCTGCAGCATTCCGAAACTTTAGCTAGACAGACAGACATTGAATCTGGACTGACATACACTTTCTTAGTAAAGCTGCAATAAAGCTAATGACCAAGAGTTACTGTCAAGGACTCCTAACTTTTTATAAGCCTTTTTATGGCAGTGACAGTTTTATTTCCTTTTCCTGGTGAACTACAGTAAGCCACTAAATTGCACTACTACAAATAACTGTCAGTGTGAGACCACTGTTTTGCTCTGCTTCTTCTTGACTGTAGAAGCAATGTGAGCAGCCACAAAGATGAACTGGTTATAATGGGAAAAATACTGAACAGGAGATGTTTGCTGAAATAGTGACAGAGAAAATGCCTACAAGACTAGAAATTGGAGACATCCTGAGAGATCATCAATATGCCCAAAATAAGAAACTGTAACCAGAACTCTTTGTCTGGAAAAACGAGAAAATATCACGAGAACGTAGGAATTGACAAAAATCTGGAAAAATAAAAATTTGTCTGGGAGAAAAGAACACACCATTTCCCTTGGCTATCCCAAGGGAAATAGAGAAATTAACAGCATCTACTGACTGCTGCAAGTGGTGGTGTCCTACATCCCCTTACATTTGTGCCCCACATGAATGACCTACTTGTACCCAGCATGGAGCCTCTTTAAGAGCCAGCTCCATGCAAATCAACCTCAGGGTGTGTTTGTGTACATTCCTTTACTAAGAGTAATTTTAATTAATCTGTAATTAAAAAGAAAAAAAATAGAAAAAAAAGCCCCTATGTTCTTGTGTGCTATGGAATCCTGCAAACCCTCTGTTGTGATCTCTACATACCTGCCGGCTGGGTAACCCTTTGGGCTGTTATAAAGAGGCAGAATAGCTGGTAATTCCCATGGAATTCCAGTGGGATTATAAAAAGACAGAAGCATCTTAAAGGGACAGAAATATTTCCCTCAGCCACAAGATTTGTGGCTTTCAGAAGTAGATCTTGATAGGTCCAGTAACTCTAAAATCTGACTTGATTTAAGAAGAAACAACCACAGAAAACAAACATTGCTGCAGAGGTTTTGGTACCTCCTCTGTCAGCCAGTCATTTTTTTTTACTTTTAGAAGTATCAGGTCTACAGTCACAAAATCAGTATATTCTGGAGTTCGTTGAATGATTGTGAGGAGGTAAGGCCCCAAATGCTCTAGGATGCCTTCTGTCTGCCCACTGCTACTAAGACAACATGGATTACTCATGAAACTGATCACACAGGGAAGACTAGTCAAGGTATGAATTACAGGTAAATACATTGGCATTGTAAATCAAAAACATAGGAATTTGGACAAGAAGCTTTAAACTGTAACTATCACAGATGGTTTCTGCTAGGCTATGGAAGTATGCCCCAGGGATATAAATGAAAATCACTCAATAAATCGATAGATAGTACATACTCCAGATATTGAGATATTATTATTAATACATATGTACTCAATACTTGCCAGTGAAATTAATGCTGGTGCTAAAAATGCAATTTATTCCTCTAGGAAAACAAGTAGATACAAATCAAAACCTCATTCAGTAGCATTGCTACATGCTGATTCAAGGAGTGATGTGCACTTTGTACACTGATAGTGGACATCTGTCATACTTCATGACACAAGGAATCACACCTCAAAACATTACTCATTTTCACAGCTAGCCCAGGTGAAAAGACAGTCCACACAGTCAAACATAAGACGTTCTATGCTTCTGCATCTTTGACACGGTGCCTTGCTTTCCCTGCCCTGCAGACACATACCCTAGGAGCTGGTCTGGGCTGCCAAGAGACAGCTGCAATTTTTCTATTTGTTACAGCACTAGGTGACAGAATACAACAGCAAGCCCAATACTGCACAATTCCTTCCCTAACAGTACAGGGAGCCCTGAACAGCAGAGAATCTGAACAACTCTTCACTTTCCAGAAATAAAGGTACCACCACAGCAGTTGTGGTATCTGAGCAGACTATCTGCTGGAGGCAATGTAAAATCAGCACAAGTTAATAAGACACTATTTGCTAATTTTAAGAATTATCAGTATAGTATTTTCATCATGTTTTCACTATGCTCACCTGCCAGTTACATTGACAACTACTGCCTTGCTATGAACAAAATATAATTACTATGTTCTATAAGTCTACTTCTCTTTTCACAGGCACACATGTAATCACTGAAAAAACAGAATACCAGAAGTGACAAGTCTACCAAGTGCTCCCACAAGTTTTACTTCAGTAACATGCTTCTCTGCAACACTATCCTATCAAATGTTGGCACTGTTGCACTCTACTTGCAGAAGAGTAGTAATCTAGCCTGTACTGGAAAGTGGCAGGAACTAACTTGCATTTTTTCTCTGAAAAACTTGGAACATCTGCAAACTCTTGACAGTTTATTCAAAACAGATTACTTCTCGGAAGGTACATGCTCCAACCCATGCAAATGGTGTTGTTTTGGAGCCAAAATTTCTGTTGCTGTGGAACACGGGTGACCTCTAGTGCTTCCAACAAGTCAATTCAAAGCACAGCTAAATATTGCAGAATAAGAACATCTATAAAAACTGAATACCTAATATATTAGGTTCTGTGATCAGTACCCACCAAAAAACCTCAGAAGTTTGAGATTTAAAAGCAATTCTCCCATCTCCATAAAGTATCACTGTTTAAATTACAATTTTACACTGACACAGAAGATTAAGAAAAAAAACTGTGAAATCAAGACAAAGCTGAAAACCAGAAACAAAGTAGCAATCCTTCACTGCTACTCCAGAAACTCAGTACGAACCTTCACAGAAGTCAAATTAACAGCAATACACTTTGCAGTACATACTTGCTAACTTTCAGGAAAATAAAATGAAAGTAATGCCGGCAAAAAAAAAAAAGGAAACCATTACATAAATCTAAACAATTCATGTATGTCCTCTACAATATATTAAAAAAACATTAATTGCAAACAGACATTAAAAGACATTCAAAATGATAAAAACTACTTTCTGTTGCATCTTTCATTATGTTTCATATCATTATTGCTATTACTATAACTAGAGGCAACTACTCTGATTTCACTCAACTCATACATATTCAGTTTGCCTCTCCATCATTGCACTGGATTGTTTTATTTTTTTAATTTTTTTTCTTCTTTAGCTAAGCTCAAGGGAAATATAATAGGACAGGAAGGAAAACAACAATCACTTTCCACAGGCACAATTATGAGTAATCATGTTAAGAAAAAAAGAAACTTCCTCTACATGCAAATCCTTTCCTTATCCTGTGCCAAAGTAAGCAGTGGACCTACACAAACCTTCATAACACAGACAGCAAACACAGATAAAATATAAACAGCTCTACATAAGAATTGAAACTGCATTCATATTTCTTATGGCTACATTTATAACTCCAAGAGCTTTAACACAAAATTTTTACTGAAAGCAAAATGTGTGATAAACTCATATTCCAAGTAAACCAACTGGTCAATGACGTAGTGATGCTGCTCAGAACATAAGTGTATTTAAGGTCAGATGCAAAATTTAATTTCATCAGTCATGATAAATACACTTGCTTTTTAGCAACCATATGGTGCCAGGGCTTTCAGAAATATGTTTAGAAGTTTGAGTACTTTCATGTATTATTTTTTAATAATTTTTTAAAGTTTTGAGATCAAAGGTTTTTTAATCTTTGAGCAAAGGCAAAATTGAAAAATATTAGTAATAGTGTAGACAATGAGAAAAAAAAAAGCCTCCAAAAATGTTTTACAATAAACCAGGAGGTGTAACCTTAATCATGTACTCTGCTTTGTCCATAGTGTGTTGACATATTACACAGATGAAAGCTATACAACCTGCATACTTTGCCTGTAAAAATATAAAAAATGCAAACATTATTATTCATGAGAGAAGTTTCTAAGTATTTTCAGAAAGACACCATGTAAAAATTTACCTTGTAAATTCCAGGACATTTAGAAGTTCATATCGCTCTTCCTGTCCCAGCTGAAGAATTAAAAAAAAAAAAAGTAAGAATTAAAAGAACAATCTCAAGCAAAAGAACCAAACCCAACCAAATATGTCAATACAAATGTACCATAATGCAGTTATTCAGATAATTTAGACTAAAGCCGAACCAAATACAGAAAATTATAATGTTATTCCAATGTACTTACAGACTCAATGATTACTGAGTCAGGTGTCCTTCCAGTGAATACAAAATGAAGATGCCTGGCTGCTCTGACCAATGCTCCTTCATCTGCAGCAAGTTAAATAGTTATTTTACAAATGTACCAGAAAACTGTTAGTTTACCCCATGATTTAATCAACACAGTCCAGGCTTTTCTACTTCTCACTTCCTTTTTCCTTTATGGATTTTAAGATTAGATGTGGTGCTGGAAAGAACTCTTTGTTCTCCTGTTAAAACTGATGAAATGAGTTTACAGTTCAGAGAAAATAAGCCCTGAATGGAACAGATCTCTCAGTTCAGTAATGAGAGTACCCTCTGCAAAGCACCTAGGTCAGCACCTTCCTCAGTAGGGCACTGGACAAAGCACATTGCTTTTTGTTTACGTCTGGTTTGTATGAGAAGAGTTATAAGCCATTCCTGTAAATAAAAGGTAACTTCAATGTCTACACTCATGAAACCAGCAACTATGTCTCCAACAGTCATCAGCTCTCTCCATGTGGTCCAGGATGTCAGAATGGAATTTGCTTGCAATGCCCAGGAAAACACTGCCATGATAGTTAACTTTATTTATGGCCCTATCTCTGCCCTTATCTTTCAGCTGCTGAAGGACAGGATTCAGAGAGGCAGCCACCTAGAAGCTGGGGCAGTCAGGGAAGAACCTCTACACTTCAGGTAATTTTTCCCATCATAACTTGTAACACATTAGCTCAGCAGAGCTGAGTATATTTTAATCATTCTGCCTTGCTTCATCATGCTGAATTCAAATATTACCTATGAACCACAATAGGCTTGAAACAGACCTTTTGCACTGCAATCTTTTCTCAGTCTCTAACAGAATTTATCACAACTTCTATCCTGTTAAAAACATTTCTGATTACACAGACTCTGTTCTTAATCAGTACCATGGTTACCAAGTACAGAACAGGTTCACAAGCAAGGACATCAATTTGTCTCCTGATTGATTTTTATTTACTTCTGAGCAGTTCCTTTAGAATTCCACAGCAATCTGACAACACCTTAGTAGTGCTGTATGGTTACTGATTATTTGCCCTTACATAATCCACAGGGCATTCAAATGTATTTTCTAAAGAAAATTTAAGAAGTCTAAATCCTTTTTTACAAACCTGATTTTAGTTGATACCAACTCTTTTTTGAGGGACAGGGTTTATAGATTTTTTTTTAGATTTTGGAAGATAATTCAAAAACAACCGAATAAAATTTGCCTGTTGACTTGATAGAACATCTTCACTGAGTTATTTGAGTCTTACCTGGAGAGGCTGCTTGATATATAATTTTATCACCTTCTCTTTCCGGAACTGCTGTATGACACACTGCCATCATTGTCAAGAACTCACATATTACAGGTGCAGTTGGCTAAAAAAAAAAGACGTCAGAGTGTGATTAATCACTTAAGTAATGAATAACAAAAATGCAGTAATAGATATAGACAAATAATAGCCCACAAAAATTTAATGACAGATTCTCCCTCTTGTCTTTAAAAACTGTCTGTACACTAATTTCAGCATGCAGGATAACTTCTTTCTGGTGTACTTACATACTGGTTATATAAATAGAATTTAGTGGCATTTTCTATCATAACAATCAAAATTAGACAACCAGAAACATAGAACAGTTCAAATAATAATTTTTTTAGGGAAGGTAAGTATGAATGATGTATTGAAAGAATTTTACTTTATTTACAGAAGTCTCTTTGGATGTCGTCTTTTTTACTGAAAAATAATCTCTTTTACTTTTTTCTAATACTGTAATTGACAATGCTTTTTAAGAACCTTTATAAAGATGCAGCAAACAAAAATCACAAAAAAATACTCATCATATGGCTTTTCAAGAAGACATTTAAATGACTATATCAGGCACTTCAAAGTGTAAAAAGCTGAAACAATTTAAAATTATTTAACCAAAAGAGGGGAAAATAAACATATAAACAAAATAGTTGATCAGACTTGACAAACACAGCTAAGAACCTTATTACTACAGCTGGCACTTGCGAAATGGATGAACTGACTCCTGAATGGTTGTTTAAAAGAAACCCCAGCATTCCCTGTAAGTGAGCTCAAAGCAGCTGCCACCTCAACTGAACATTTCCTGTAGCATATTTATGGTATTCCAGATTTAGTAGAATATGTTATTATTAGAGTATAATGTTATTCTTAGTAGACTAAGAATAACATTAAAATTACTCTATAAAATACAATAATCCTTGAAAACCTAATTTAATTCTGTAGTGCAGGAACACTAATGGGAGGGGTTCCTGTTTTCTTCCACTGAGGGCTCCCAGATCCTCTAAGAGGTATTCAGAAGGTTGAATCAAAAATTCTTTTCCAAGGCACTTCAGAAGACATTTAAAATACAGTGGTGAAACCTCTCCTTGAATGTGTATCTGATTTTTTTACATGCATACAAACACATTTTTATAGCTTGCATGCTCATATTACATATATACTGAATACTTATTACATATATACTTAAAAATACATATCTACCAGAAAACTGTGAAGAATCAACACTTGCAAATCAAGGACACTTTGACAACAGCAGTCATAATTAATGCCTCTTTCAAAGTATGCTACACTCCCTGCTACTAGCACTGTAAACATAAATGGCCAGTGCAGAGTCCCCTCTGCTTTAGATACACTTGAGAATGGCTCTCAGATGTCTACCATTAAAGACTGCCCCATCTGTAAGAAAAAGATGCTTCACTGTCTGTCAGTTAAACTGGAACTAGACTCCTGGGAAGACAAAATTTAAGAAAAGAAAAGAGCAATTTATTTACACTCTTCAAAAAGAGAATAATTACAGTGTTTAAAGTAGGTGTTGGTTATGACTAGGTAAAAACATATGTTGTACAAACAAAAACCAGAAAGTTGTAATGATGGTACTGATTCTTAATCAGATCATAAACTAACTTGTTAATTTCCTAAGAAATGTATTGTCTCTTTGGGGCAAATAACGGCCTCCAAAATGCCTCTTTCATTTCATCATCTGAACTGAAGATCTAACCTCATGGAAGCATGCATACAAACCTAATGCATACGGTTAACTCCTGACTCCTGTACCAGCCCAGGAAAGTCATGTCAGGATATAAAATAACTTGGCTTATCCTAAAAGCTTTAATGAATGTCATGACCTCATTTGAACCACAGGAATACTAGTAAAACCCCCAGAGAATGAAGAACATGAGACTTCTTCAGACTCATAATATCTGAACCATAGCATCAAAACAAAAAAAGAGGGGAGGAAAAAAAAGGGTTGGATGTAATTAATATATATCAGCAACAATTAAAAAAGTATTAATGAGGCCATGCTGATTTTGTATAAATACACAGTTTATTTATTTTCCCCTCAAAGGACATAATCTTTTGAATTACTGGAAGCAATGGTTTAATCTCACAAAACTATGGTAATTTTTTCTATATAACTTACATGGTTGTTTTGAAGATTCTCCAGTAATGATACGTCACTAAATGTTTTTTCTTCTCCATTTTGTGGGCCTTGCCTAGAGATAATTAAGTAAAAAAGAGATCATTCTTAGCACGATTTTAACAGTTTATATATAAATCATCCAAACACAAGTTTTAGGCTATAGCTACTACAATAAAGGCTGTGAGAAAAAGAATTGAAAAGGTACTTCTTTCACATTTCCAAAGTTTATTTAATTTAAAGAAACCTTGGTTTATATAAATACAATTAAATCCAGCAAAGTCCCTCTGTTGAATTCAGGTAATGAAGGATAAAGTAAAAGTATATCCACAATATAAGACTGAGTCTTCTTGTCTTCTGATCACTAGAATGAGATTATAGAAGGGACACAAAAAAATATATGCCTAAAGAGATCACATTTCAACAAGAAATTAGCAGTTTTGGGATAGGCTTCTATATGTTTGCAGAAAAGCAAGTCTGTTAGCTGAAAGAGGTAAACAAATGAGTTCAGACGTCAGAGAAGT
Organism: Rhipidura dahli; assembly: GCA_013399225.1. NCBI lineage: Eukaryota > Metazoa > Chordata > Aves > Passeriformes > Rhipiduridae > Rhipidura > Rhipidura dahli. The sequence goes on from VXAC01001425.1 coordinate 1,428,032, forward strand.
CTGCATGTCAAGAGTTTGCTTTCTATTACTTATGATCAAAAAGGAACATATTTAATTGAAAGATAAAGAAGACACAAGAAGCAACAATGGTGAAGTATGGACTTAAGAGATTCAAGGAGGAGATGGCTCCGGAGAAATAAAGTCATACACCAACATCTCCCCAGTTGCTCAAATATTCTGGCTGAATGTGAGAACTCAATTATGTAGATACTTCTAAGATTTGTTACTGCAGCTGACTACAGCTACGGTCTTAATACTACAGCTGAATATGTAGATGACCTTTGAATTTGCGTGAAACAAAACAGTGCTGAAAGGTGAATCCAACTGAAGGAATTTTTTTTCCCATTTACTTTGGGTCTTGCTTTGTATTACATAATCTTACAAAAGAATAAATACACTTGGTGATTTAAGTTGAAGAATAAGCCATATACATCAAATGAAGTCTAAAGATTCTCTATGAAAACCAAAAGTGAGCTGTTTTAGTCCTGCAATAACTGCCATGAAGGGATATTAAATACAAGAACTACTTTTTCTAACTATAATTAAAGTGAAAAATCTGAAGCATTCTCCTTCACAAAGACTTCTTTTTAAATGCAAGGCAAATAGATCTTGAAGTGCCAAATATTAACATCTTCAGACACATTATATTTGTTTAGAGTCTAAACTTTAAGCTTTGTTTGCTTAAAGCTTTCTGATGTAAATTTTCCAGATTCTCAGTGCTAAAATAAGGAAAAGTATTTGCAGTTATATTTTGTAACAAACTGGAACACAATTCTTTCTAAAAATAATAATAAAAAAAAGGTATAAAATATTTGGGATTTAGTATACTAGTCTTGTTAGGGCTAGAAATGTTACTGTCACAAACAGATTTTCTTAATTGCAACATATTTACAAACCAAGAAATTTCAAGTACTGTATTTTATAAGTATTTCTAATATATTCTTTGCCTATAAAAGGACTGGGTTTGTTCTTTTGGATATCAGTTTATCCATTTCAGATGTACTCAAAAAGATTTTTATGTGTGTTAGTCAAAACAAGTCTAATTAATAGATTATAAGCAAGGATGCTTAATTTCATGGAAGCATTGCACTGTTTTAATGAAACCACTTGTATGCAGTTAATGACACCTATGCATTTTTAAGAAACATTTTCCTTCTGCATCAAATGATGACATTCAGGCCAGGTAAGATTTTGGGTTGTGCATGTGTATTATACTTTATGTGTTGTGAGAGGAATTTTTCAGGGTTTGGGGTGTTTTTTCTATCTAAACAAAGGATTATTAATTCTAATTTAGAAAAGATTTTTTTCCTTCAAATGTTTTCAACCAAAGATGACAACATATTCCAATTTTGTGTGACACTGCCTTGTTGCCACTTTCAACAAATAAAATAGTGATAATTTAAAGGCTGTAAATGACATTTTTTCTCTGATGTACCTGAGCTTACTTTGAATGGTATTGCAAATATTTAGTTTAAGAAAGTATAATGAAGAAGGACAAGGCATCATTCTGATAACAGCAGAAAGGAAGACAAGACTTAAATCTTTCCTGACGCCTCTGTCAAGACACCAAAGTTAGTCCCAAGCGTATTTGGGTGCTCTAATCTCAGTTCCAGTTAAGATCTATGGAGTGCTAATATTCTAAAACTATCTGTAGGAAGTAAAATAGCAAAATAACATTACATATTTTTCACTCTCAAATTCGGATTTTCTTTTCCAAACATTCCATTGATTATTACTAACCTATCACTGACTAACAGCAGAAATGTGTGATTAAAGTCACCATAGTACCAAATATGTAATAAAAGACTAAACTTTCTCTCCAATAAGCAATTTTGTATTGTACCAGGACTGTCAGTAGAATGACTGCACTATATTTCAGGGACCCTATCAGAGAATCTATTCCAGAGTACGCAACCTAATGCCATAGAATTCAGATGGCATAAATTTGTGTAAGACAGTCAGTCTGCATGAATTCAATGCTGAAATAATTTCTGAGTAGTAAACTATCTCACAATATATCTTAAATATATTGCTCAGTGTTTTTAAACCAGAATCTTCAAGAAACAGCAGAAGCTAAATGATTTTTAGAGCTTACCAATCATCTGAAGGAACACTATAATCCTCAGGCTCAGGGCAATGGCTGCATAAGAAGCAAGGAGAAACAGAACAGGGAGAGGAGAAAGAATCACAGATGCTAAAAAATTGGATCATGTAATCAAATTAAATTACCAAAAAACCGCCTTTTTGCAACGATTTTGCTAGTGCCTAGATTGCAATGAAAATTGCAAAAATATGGTGTTGCTATTGAGACTTCATTAACTGTAACAAACTGAGTTTTTGCAAGTCTCCCTCGGGCTTTTATTTTGTAACATTAAACAGGGTAAACGATGGCAAAACCATGCACATTGAAGTTGCCTTACAGCAGAAAGCCTGTGGTATCTCAACTTTATTTCTGTTCCTCTTTGCAAAATTAGATGTCTTGACGTCTCTTATAAGTAACATTTTATTGCCACAAAAAGCTGACTGAGCTGTAGATATCACCAGGTTTATTTTAACTGCAGTATTAATGCATGGGTACATATGAACATGCAGAGGCACACAGATAAAGAAATATGTAAAAATACCTACCCATATGCAATTCCTGCTACAGTACACTTCTTAAATTGCATGATGTTGCATGTCAGGGTACCCGTTTTGTCAGAAAATATGTATTTGACCTAAATGAATGATACAACCCATTATACATTAACATTCAGCAGTTAGTGACATATCTAGTACCATTCATGGCTATCAACACATGAAATATTTTTACCTGTTCTGCAATTTTCACGTTTTATAGAAAAAAGCCAACAAGAAAACCAAAACATAAACATGGCAGATGTACAGCCTTCATACCCATTTCCAAAGAAATAAATCAACAGAGCTGTCTTAGGACACCTAAGCTTTCTTCAGTGCACAGTAGTATACTTAACCATCCTTCACTCTACATTTTGTTGAAATGCAAGAAACTAGTGAAGACCAATGACTTTGCCAGTAAAACATTAAATTCTGACAGAAAACCATATGGTAAGAAAAGTATATCTAAATGCATTTCTAAACCCATCTTTTTGACATGGAAATATCTTCTTAAAGCCAAAATGTTATTAGAAGAGCAACAGTTCAGAAATGCCAAATAACAGGAAAAGAAGAAATACATTCCTTTCTATCTACTCTAGATCTCCTGTTTCCCTAGCATTATAAACCCTTCTCTTCCAGAAACTACTAGGTAAAGCATTTTAAAATTCCAAGCTGCAGTACATGAACCTGTTTTATTTTTAAGTTTCATTTAAATCCAAACTTAAGAAAAAAGTTAATGTATGAAATGAAGTCATCTGTGATGCACCAAAAGTTCTATGAGTCACAGATAAACTTCAACTGATTAAAATTTATTTATAATTTAGAAAATCCAAGGATTCTTAATTAGGAATTAACTACATTATATCTAGGGCTAATAAGGCTATGTATTAGTAAATTTTTTTCTGAGGAATTATAACTTAGCTAAATTAGTAGTTAGAAGAAATCTTCCTTCTATCTCAGGTTTGTGCTGCATTTTTTTTTTTTTGTTTTGCTTTGTTTTTTTGTGTGTGGGTGCAATGAGAAAGTGGGAATTGCAGCAAAGAAGATTCAAGCTTTTTTCTCAACACCAAAGTTTTGCCTTTCTTAAAACCTAAAGATCTCTTGGGGGAAATCTTCTCCTCCTTATGTGCAACCCTCATGTACTTCAAAAGAGAAAACTGCTCTTTTTAGTACAGTCCTTTGGTCTCCCTACAAAAATCTGCTCAAATTAAGAATCTGTCAAAAAAATGAAAGTATAAATCCCAAGAAGTCTGACTAGCTCCTGATGGTGAAGGAGAATTTGATGAGAAACCTAAGAAATTAAGACAAAAACTAAAGAAGTCAAAAGGAAAGAATGTGTCTGGGAACATGAATAACAAACTAACTGTAGAGATCGAAAAAACAGATAGTGTAAAATGAAACAGAAGGAAAACTAGGATACAGCAAAGACTCTTCTCCACTAGAGAAGCTTGTACTCCCCTTTAAAGCCAGGAAAAGAACAAAATTTTCTGCAAATACATGTAAAACCCAGCAGGTAAAGGCCCTGTACTCCGCTACATAAATCAGTCCTAGAACATGTTAATTTTCAACCAGTTTTTCCAAAAGGCACATGTCTTAAGTGTTAGGCCCTAGGACTTCTTTGCTATATGGCTAAAACCAAGTTATTATTTATTTGTTTTGGAAAACTAGAGGCAACTGTTACATCCCCATGCAATAAAGTAAAGAATTAGTTATGAAAACTTCTAGGTTAGGAAAAGCAAGTGTGTACTTGTGTTCATAATACAATTCAATTAAATGAGCATGTAATTTATTTTCCACAGCAAGAGTTGCCCATCACCAGTGTACCAGAAAGCTGAGCAAGGTTTTAAAGCAAGACTGCAAATACAATTGACTGAAAGAGTAAATACCATGTGTAGTGTTTGTAAAAGCACACCCTGTGCCCCAGACACATTTGTACCAAGTCATACTTCCATAATATGAACAACATACAACAAGTGATCTCTTGTGAAAAGTCAAACTGGTTTTACAGTATTCAAAGAGAACTCCAAAGCAAAAAGAAGAATTAAGCCCAAATTTTCATGGTTTAATTCAGCCATGAGACCCCATTCCATTCACACTCCCAGTCTTTAGTGGTAAGAAAAGAGGACATGTATAAACTGCGATTCAACCCTAAGATACTCACTCTCTTCTGAGGAACACAGAGCATGTGGAAAAAAATGACATACTGAAGACACACATTATCATAAGTGTATACACTGAGACTAAATTTTGTGCCACAGACAGCTTTAATGCTCAAAATTGCTTTGATTTTGTAACTTTTTTGATATACTTTAATCTTCTGCGATTATCACTGCACATTGATTGTTCATTTAATACTGGTTTTAATTTGCTCATATTGCAAAGTATTTTTAAAAATACATGACAAAATGAAGATAATAGAAATAAGCAAATACTAAGGCAAGAATATATGTTTTTTTGAAATAAATCAATCCTCACATGAATAATTCCAATACACAGAGTTAGAACCAGTAATTTTTTTTTCTACCTGTCCAAGTTCTTCATTGAGATTGGAAGTACGAGCCATCGCAGCAGTGTCCGTAGGTTCATAGTGCATGTCTATGTCCTACAGAAAAAAACCCACATATATTTAAAAATCAGTCTTCCAAAACTTCCTACAAAATATCTAGCACATAAATAGAAGAGTTAAGTATAGAAGAAAAGACCAAACATGAATAGAACTACTTAAGATTGTTTCAAGATGGGAAGGCATAGACACTATCAGATCACTTTCTAGAGTCCCCAGAAGAAATAAGATTTTCTCATTTGAGAGAAATGTGAGATTTTGCTCAGATTATTTCTAGTGATCCGTATTATTGAAAAACTGTTGACCCACACTGTTGACTTTAGCAACAAGCAGAAATACTACACTCACACTCTTAAGGAGAAGTCAGTCTTACCTAATTCTATTGTATGCACAACTAGTCATTTCCAAATAGCAAGATAAACATATCTTGAGATAAAAACATGAAGATAAATCTGAGAGTACACAATAAACGTAGATACAATTCACATGGTGTGAGATCTTTTCCTCTTACTTGTTAAATAAACATCAGAGATTGTTTTCAAATACAGTAAAACATTAAAATGTCAAATATGGCAAAGTAGTGCAACAGATTGCAGACAACCAACTTCTCCATACAAATATAATCTACACACAAAGAGAAATATTATTTCAAATAAATGTCTAGAGTCCCAGATTAGGATAAGTTAAAGGCAATTTATCCCCCATAATGAGAAACTGGGGCAGGAAGAGAAGTTAAAACTGCCTTTCTGATTTCACCTGGGGCAGGAAGAGAAGTTAAAACTGCCTTTCTGATTTCCTGTATAAACAGTGGCAATCTACACCTTCAAAATGGGTCTTTGTTGAATATCTATTTTAAAATACAGAAAATTAAGGAAGAATTTCATTGCATTCTCCAATTTGTTAACAGTTTGTTTTACAGCACAAAAAAAATTTAAGAGATTTTAACCAGCTGACTGCTCATAAAAGTATTTAACTTTTAAAGTAAAGCATGTGCTTCACCTGCAGCTTCACATGCACTTTTATCTATATCTCCATGATGTATCTCACACAAAAATCTATTTCACACATGTGATCAAGGAATCAGATTAAAGTGTTCAGAATGCTACGATAAATTTACATTTGGGAAAAAACAGAAAAATGGAAGGCATGCTTACATGGCTTTAAGGAAAACAGCTCATTTCCACCTCAGAGTAAAACCTTCATTTCCCCCACTAATTCATTAAGAAAAAAATTAAAGGATGCCAAAATTATCTTTATGTATTTCATAAGTGATAATACTAACAGACACTGCCTTTGTACAATAAACCCCACTCCATTAAACTATTGTGCTTGAGAAAAAAAAAAGAGAAAAATGCCAAAAAACCCCAAAACACGGGGTAAGTCTGGAAAAAAAATATGAAACTGGAAAACAACTCCCTAGCACTGCAAAACACTTTCTTCTGATCATTCAGAATAAAACTGATACCTGAGTATCAATAATGAGAAAGTAAAAAGCACAAGAACATTGTTAGAAACTGAAATGTTACAGTTCATGGCTTTAAACATTGATGTGAAAAGCTGCACCATCAAAGCCCACCTTGAATAGGCCCCCTGACTAAAACCTTGGACTTTTTGCAACTATTTTGCTAGTGCCTAGACTGCAATGAAAATTGCAAAAATATGGTGCTGCTACTGAGACTTCATAAACTATAACAAACCGAGTTTTTGCAAGTCTCCCTCAGGCTTTTATTTTGTAACAACATTAACCAGGGTAAATGATGGCAAAACCATGCACACTGAAGTTGCCTTACAGCAGAAAGCCTGTGGTATCTCACTAGGACTGTGAGTTAAGCCAGTTAAGAGAACTTGAGATGTGCTAAAGGGACACTTTGTTCAATCATCTCAGGTCTGGGAAGAAACAGATAAGGCTGGGAGAGCATCCACGGGAGGGCCAAGCCCAGCAGCCGTCCTGAAAATCATCCCTTGCTGGCTTTGGGCTGGGGGAGGCCACAGCTCTCAAGCTTATCTCCTGCTGCCAGCTTTGCACAGACTCCGAGGGCAGAGCAGGAGGAAGGTCCTGGGGGTGTGGCACAACCTGTGATCAAAGGCAGTGAACATCCCATCCCTTACACAAACTGGCTCAGCTGTGAAACAACCCCCCACCACCCCAGGAAAGCCACATCCACAGGACATTCATGTGAGGGGCAGCTGAGGGTGTGTTACAATCCACCAAAGACCCCCAAAGAGTTCCCCAGACTCATTCCTGAGGCCTTGCACCAGAGCACTGCACATGATGCACAATGATGGAACTAATCCAGAGCCTTGCCAGAGACAGTGTCAAACTGGGTGTTTCCACCTGGCCCAAACCAGGCTGGTTAATTAAATAGTAATCCACTGAATTCTATGCCTTTTGGAGGGGGACCCTCACCACCAAGAAGACCAGATGGAGAGGACCGAAAACACGTCACTGGGAGTCACAGAGGGGTGATACATTTCTACTCAATCTGCCTCTCTCACTCTTCCTGTCCCCCCCCAACCTCTTTTTCTATTTCCTTCTTTCTCGCTCATTTACTGTTAAATAAAATATATCAATTTTTTGGTATCATCATTTAACCTTGTTTGGTTAACCATGTTTTCGGGAATATGCAAACCTGAAGTTTCTATCTGCAATCCACAGATAGCTCACATTACTCCTCTACAACTAGTGGATCATAACAAACATGCTCCAAAAATCCATCTGGTGCAGATATATGAGCACTAAATAAAGTCATTTACTATTACCTCCTCAGATTCCACTAAAAATAAATAAACAGCATTTAGAAAAAGTCTGAAAAAAATGTGTACATAGACAAGCAATCCGTCATTTCACTTGTGAACCACTTGATTTTAGAAATCAATGTATATTATAAAAATAATATTTACCCAATTTATGAAATATGCCTGGATAAATTTAACGACTTCAAGTGTAACCAACAAGCTGATTGGAATAAGATTATTGAAGAGAATGATAAAAGTCAAGAAATTCAATCCAAAGTTGCTTGCTCCACCATCTGCCAAAAACCAAAGTAAACAAGAAACATTTGAGACTGTACTTAGAAATATATATACTTATTGTATTCAGAATATTGTATTAACAGTTGATTTTTAAAGTGTTCTAAGAAGAAATTTTTGAATTACAGTATCACTTGCCTATAGATAAGGTCTTCATCAGAGTTAAGGATCTCTATTATAATAGTGGAGTTCAAATTCAGCAATCTTTGCAATCATCTCCAATTTCTGAAGTGCAAATTTATCAGCCATTCCCTCTTTTGCTACATTTCAAGATCAAAATCTGGGAATATCTATATAAGCACCCAAGTTCTAAACTCAAAATTTTACAGTTTTATATTTTGAAAGAGGGAAATATGTAGTGGAATACATTTTGTCTCCATCCACCCTCATGCAATCATATAACCTCCCTCAACAGAGCAAAATACTATGAAAAACGTAAAGTCACACCCCATGAAAGGAACAGATGAAATTACAGAGTTTAATGGAAGTTCTAAACAACTGGAAATGTGACTATTAACATATAAACCAAGTAGATTTACTACTTTTTCCTTTGAAGTTTTAAGTGTTCCTTTTAAAGGTAATTCTAGCAGTAGCATCTCAGAGAGGATGCAAATGGGAAAGTCTGTTCTACAGTACAGCAAAAGGGTAAAAGATGGAGCCTGCCTGTCTGTATTCAAGGTATCTCAAAGAAAAACAGCCTCAGATAGGTTTCCACTGTCTTTCCAATATGGATTTGGTTTTTACTCTAAGATCCAGGAAAGAAGGTTTTGGAGACTTTCATTAATATCAATTCCAGCATCAAATGAAGTATTACTCTAAAAGACCAGGGAGCTAAAAAAATTAAATAACTAAGGGGAAGGGGGATAATATGCTTCTTACATATTAAAAGTATCTGGTATCAGAACAAATATGTGCTGAATACAGCCTTAAAGGATATACCTTCTAAAACCCAACACAATTTCATTTAATCATGGGACATATATCAGAAAATAAACTGACATGGGTAATCAGTTGAGAACACACAAACTAAAATATCAGTGGCCACTATTTCATGTTTCTTTTTTCAGGAATAACAATTTATGAACTGCTTCACTACTGTGCTAACCACGTAATAGCCACCATATTCTTAAAACTTTTATATTACCCAGAAAAGAAAAAAAAATGCACAGATGAAGCACAACTAATGTTACTCTTTGATATTACTGAGAATTGCGAATATTCTATGAAGTATTTTATTTTTTCTTACCTTGCTAGGAAAACATGAAAGTTAAGTTTCTTAATTAAAAAAAAAAAAAACATTCTTTCTCAGCATCAAAAAGAAGGGAAGCAAGGTTCATCATAAATACAGACACAGAAACATTATGAGTGCCTTCAAATCAGAACTTCAAGATTTTTCTTTTAGAACTTACCAAAAAACCCCACTTTGCTGACTACATTCAGAAGCTTTGTACTCAGGAGCTTTGTTTCAGAAGGCTTTTGACCCTCCATAAGAAATTCTGAGAACATGAGTAATTGACTGCAAAGTACATTCATGAAAACTTCTTTTAAGTCTTGTTTCCTCACAGAGGGTCAGACTATGTCAGTATGTTGCATGCTGCTGTGAAGGCCTGTGTAACATAACATTGCCTGCATCCACTTTCTGTACAGCTGGTCAGTATAGTATGTTAGATGAGACCTCCCCTGTCTCTTTTATCTTCTTTTGGACAAGTCTATTATGTTCTGATATAAATTAGTTAAATCCCTACACACTAAGAATTACGAAGCCACAGCGTCACTTTCTAAGATGAGCAAATTTAAAAATTCAGAAAGTCACTGCAGCTTTAAATGTAATCTATTGGAAGCAGCTCAAAGAGGTTTCAGTCTGATGTCTCAGAAACTGACTGTTTATGCCAGTGGAACACTGACACAGACTTTGCTGAGTTGCAGAGATATAGTGCCTGAAAGAAGTAGAGGCAAACAAATCATCTCACCCTTCCTGAATTTAGCAAGAGCTCAGATGGTACTGTAAGGCAAATTGTATACTTGCTGCAATATACCTAGCCTAATGACTTCAGCCAACAAACAAAGAAGAGAGAGTGACAAAAAACCCACTGTGCAAGGGAAGATAATAATCCTCCTTTCCAAATATAAAAGGCAACTGAATACTAAAATATTAATATAATATTTTAAATCTTACAATTTAGATCAAGATACCAGTCTCTTCCAGTATGCCTCCGGTTCCATATAGCTGAACCAATAGAGCAGATCAAAGACATGGCAATAAGGATGCAGAACAAAATCAAAATCTGAATATTTGTAATTCGTTCCACATTAGACATTTTAAGAGGTGGACTTGTTGAATTCTGCAAAAGACAAAAACCAACAGTGGCTATTAAATATTAGATGAGGTAACACAGTTTTTGCTTTTCAAATTACATGTTATTGTATCCTTTTCTAAATATTTTCCCAAATACACCATCATCATAAATGCTCTAATGTTTTACTTAAAAAAACCCCACCCAGCATCATATAAATCTATGAATTAGAGCCTTAGAATTGTGTCACAAGAAGTTTAAACAATCACACAGAACACTGGTAACACCAACAGTTAACAAAAAACATTAATAATTAATGTACATATACCTTGTCAGTGCAATAGAAGATAGCAGCTAATAGAAGCACACTTTTTCAAGTAACTATTTTACAAATTAGAAAAGCAATAAATAAGACATGAATGACCAATCTGAAATTCTTTTTTTCTCAACAGGTGCATTTCAGTTTTGGTATTTCAAAACACATTAGGCAGAGTAATTTCAGTATCCTTCCTCCTCATTTCGTTTTTTGCCAAGAATGATTACCTTTGTACTTGAAAGAAAGCCCCACAAGAGGACAGTTTTAGGAGCAGTCAAAAAGAAAAAGACAAACGATGATAATAGAACTTGCTAACAAATAGTTTTCAAAGAACAAGTTACAAGATAGAATCAATGAATATTCTTACTAGTGGAAAAACTACTTTAGGACAAAGTGACTAAAAATTACAAGAAATTGCTTTATTTGTGTTGATTTTAATTCATACAAAAGATGTTCTATCACTGACATTTTACTACTATATGAATCAAGCCATGTTTCTGTACCATGGAATGGTAAATTAAGGTAATAAAACAGACAGGTTAGACAAAATCTGATTGACAAACCTGCATCAGTTTTGTGTCATGTCCAGTATAGACAACTATCCCATGAACCCACTGAGTATTTCTCAACTGAGCTCCTCGTAGAAGAATCTGATCAGATCCCAATGGCACAGTACTAGAAATAAGAAATTTTATACTTTAAACGAAACCAATCAATGTCAATGAATAAATGTTATCAGTAGTTGTTAAAGCTATTTTCTCAAAATTTAAATGATTACTGTTAATATGTTAGGAACCAAATTTTCACAGTTAACTTTCTGGGGGTTTTGACAGAGAAAACTTGACAGGTGAAAAAACAGGCCAAAAATTGAACTTTCCAAAAATATTACTTACCACTTAATTTTTATTATGGACTACTAATTTCAATATGGTACTACTAACCAAGCATAATGAAACTAAAAATGTCTAATTCTCCTGTGATTTATGATCAAATGGTCTCTTAAAAAATTGATTTTCAAAAGCAATTTTCAAAAGAAATAATTTTGTGAACTCTCAAGTTAGTCCGCTCTTCTAGTGAAATAAACACCCTTATGAAAAAACTTATTTAACATTCACAATTGTATTTCATGTGCCTTCTTTAAGGTATATTTTTTTCTGTTATTCTTTTAAAACTGTGTGTACTAAAGGAGCAACATATCCTCAAAAGATATTGGAAACATTTAATTGTCTTAAATTCAGACAGCTGTCTTGATACAAAGAATGTAGGTTAAGTTTTTCTTAATATACAAAAATATTAGATAATTATTGCTCTTTTCCTTGGAAAAACATGCCCTCTTTTGGTGCTTTTCTTCCTATAAATACCAGCGAGCAGTTTGGACTTGTCAAAAGTGCTCTAGTGTTCGGAATTCTTACCTAAGAATACTATCTCTACTTTTTTGAAAGCAGCACATTGTTAAGATCACAAATTAACTGATTAACGACAGCAACGGTATCTCTGATATATAAAATATAAAGCATCTGAAAAAGGCATGATATTTAGTAACATTTTGGGTAACTCAAAGAGAATAGTCAGTCTCAGTGAGTGAGATTCAAGTAATAATTTCCACTGGACCCTCATGTCCTCTCCTCTCACACAAACTTTTAAGATTCAAACACTGTAAGTAGAATTATTCCTCTTTTAAAATTAACACTAGCAAACAGTTTTTTGGAATCAGTTCTGGAAGAAATTAGGAAAAAAGTACATTCTGGAAAAATATTTGAGTGCTTTTCTATAAAAACTAAACTACTAACAAACACCACACCACTACAACTTGGTCCACTTAACTTTCTAGGAAACTAGCAGAGCATACTGACTGTTTAAGGAATTCTTCTCCCCAGCAAGTAAGCATACCTCAGCAACTGAAATGCTGAATGATATTGCCATGGAAAACAATTTCCAGGTGCAGGCACTGCATCAAAAGAAGGTATTGGAAGAGAAAACTGAAATGTAAGACATATTTACTGATATTAAATATATTTAGTGATACTTACTTGTTTTCTAAATCTGAACTGTGCTGCTCTTGTATTTCAAATATGTTCATACCATGGCAAAACTAGGAGATTAAATGTCCTTTCAAGTATGAAAGGAACCTCTGGAGTTGAATTACTCGGGAATCATTAAGAAGGACTCCTGTTGATATCAAAGTCTGCTTCTGCACTTGTATTTATTCGCAATCCTTGATCAGAACCATTTTAATACTTTAGAATCATTCATCAATACAACACAGACATTTCAGTTAAGGAATGGATTCCCTATCATTCTAAGAACAAAGAGACATTTTCAGTCTATTAACACCAACATAAATGTCACAGAAGACGAAAGAAAAAACTTTCTAAGCTCTATGCTAGTCTCCCATAGATAAATTGGAAACTTTCTGAACTGTGGACCTCCTCTGGAATGCCAGAGGGCTTTCTGTCTCTTTTGCTGTTAAAGGAGAGAAAAGCAGAAGTCAAAATTTTCAACTCTAAATTTTTGTACTCCTTCAAGAGTCAGGTAAGTTCCAAGACTCTTTCTACCACTTCCTGATCCTTCTCTTCATTTTCCCTTTCTAAAACCTGTGGAGAATATGTAGTAAAAGTTCCTTCTATTGCAGAATCCACTGACTTTTTTTTCCCCATCAGGACAGTGGCTCTCAAATGGATACCACTCTTAACTTGGACCGGACTTTATTCTGAAGAGTGTTTTACTGGGAAGGCAATCAGAAGAGCATAGGATTCCAGACACTGGAAGCTGTCTCCAGTAGAACTGGTACAGAGACTAAGATGAGAACAGGCAGCAAAGCACCCCAGGGCATGGAAAGCCCTGCCAGGTGTCATGTGACTAATTCTCAACATTGTGATCACACTCCACTCTAATGAAGTGATAGTGCAGTGACTTGACAGAGACCTCAAGTGTCTTATTTCCCAGCCTCAGCCTTCTTAAAAAGCTGATCCAACTCATCTGATTTCTCTTGTATTTTACGTAAGTCCTGACTCTCAACAACATGCTTGGGTTGTGTTCAGCAAGGATGTTCTCAATGGGGAAAGATGCTTTTAGAATACTTTCTTGGCAGAGCTGCCAAGGGTATATTAAGAGCTAGTAATTTCTGAGACACATGTGAAAACTTACACACCAAAATTTTTTTGTTAACAAGTATACTTCACTCTTATCCAAAATTTTAAGAATGTCTTTAGGAAAACATTTACTTTATGTCTGGATAACTAGAATCTGACCTTGTTTTGCACAATGCCCTCACCATTCTCCGAGCCACTGTCTAGTCGTGTAAACCAGGCTAAAGAAGTTTTCTCCTTACTCTAGCTAAGTGTCTTCATGGACTAAAATCAAGCTGACATGCTCCTGTATACTCATGAGAATAATAAAGAGCTCCACACTTGGTGATATGGTTGGCTCACTCAAAGGCTGAGGAAAACTCTTTCTTTAGCAAGAAAACTTTTGCCTCTTTTAGTTCAGAGATTTAGCCAAAAGGCAAAATAACTGTAATGGGTGTTCTGTCTCCTTGAATACTGGGTATCCAAAAGAAAAAAAAGACAGCTTTTTCTTTTTTTGAGTTGCTCTCCCATGAAGGGAAAAAGAAAAGACTGGAAAGGTCAACAACACACAACATTTGTGACACTCCAATGACTTACATTAAGTGAAAGAAGAGGGAGATACATTTTCAGTATTCTCAACTGCTTTTGCAAATATGTTAAGATGGTAATGGATAAAGTGTAAATCACAACTGGACCTAAATAATCTGGTAGGAAGGTCTAAAGATCTGGACAAATACGCATTAATTAGATGAATTTGCACTCCCTCTAATATGGACAGAAAAAGAACGCATCACTGATTTTTCAGGTTGAAGGAAGGCCAGGATCCAAAAAGAGTTACTTACCTGCAATTCTTTTTCACTGAAGGTAAATATTATATTAGAGCCACACTTTTGGAACTATCCTACTGCACAGGAACTATAGGCATAGTATTCCAAAACAAAATTTCTCAAATGAAAAATTTCTTGACCAGCAGATGGCATCTTCCTACACATTCTTGAGACATGATAGCCATCAGCATATTCAGTATTTATTTTTTAATCAAATTTTAAAAATTAAATTATTAGATTAAAAAGGAAAGTATGTTTTTCCTTATAGCCAGGGAGGAAGAATGAATGTGTGGATCTGTTATAACTATTACCTTCAGAGAAGAATTACAGGTAAATGTTTTTCTCTTCTTAATGACAAGTACAGTGGAATTATAATACATCCACACTCTCGAGACTGAAAACTCCCGGAATGCATCTGTAAGAAATCAGTAAATAAGAAATGGAATATTAAGGGAAAAAAAGTGGTATTTAGTAATTAGTTAGTACTATATGTATCAGTCTAAACCCACAAACATGAACAATAGTGGATATGGAGAAATAACTAACTACTGAATAACTGAACTGTATCATTTACTGGGGATAACTGTAAATATTTGGGAATTAAGGATTTGACAACTCTGGACCCAGCAATAAGTCTTCTGTGAACCCACAGAGGACCTTGAGTATCAGTATTTGGTAAGCATTTAAGGATTTTAGGAATTTTTAAAGCAGTTGGACAAGCATGTGTATTGTAAATGCACATTTTCTATTTTTAAAGGAACATACTTGAAGTAAACTAAGGTATTAAATTTCTTTCACCTACAAAATTAGAAGAATTGGGGGTATATAGCAATGGACTCTGTTCCACTCCAGACTTCGACAAACAGAAGAAAAGAACAATTAAAAAAAACCTGAGAAGAAACCATTTCTATTCAGCTTCTGTAACAGATGAGATGCCAAAGAAGTGAGTTATTAGGCACATATTACAGAACTGTCAGAATGTGATTAGCACTCTCTTCTATTATTAATACCTAATGCTTTCTGAAGGACAACTAGTAAAACAACTTGAGTTGTAGATGCTAGCAGTAAGGTTTTATGTCTCTAGTTTTTCAAGAGTAAAGTCTAGCAGAGAATACACATAAAAAAGATTTACTATTCATTTTAATCTCAGTAGTTTAAGATCACATAGCCATCTACTCTTAGACTGAATCTCCCAAGATCTTCCTTGTATTTACATACCCATGCCCATCCAGTCTGATGTTTCCAACGAAGTCATAGAGATGTCGGTTTGGGCTCTCACATTCAATTCTGCCAGAAAGTTGCATCAAGCTTTCTGTGTCCTTTATGTCTGATGTTAGTGGCAAACCCTGTAAACAAAATTCATTTGCCATGACATTAAAAACCATTATCCAATAACAAATCTATGAATTATGAAACTGATAGTGCAAGACGAGAAAACAATCATCCCTATGGGAGCAAAATGGGCCAGCTACACTTTACTGTCACAACTGGGTGCTATAGTGAAAAAGTCACCTTGGCATCTGAAAATGCCATGACCAAGACAGGGTCACAATCCATCACAGAGCTCAGCAAGCCTGTCCCTGGACAGAGACAGCGCACTCAGTCAAAATCTGCTGCTCCCCACCTGTCCCTGAAGGACAATATGGCTCCCTCAGCTGCTTTCTGCAGGGCTTCTGCCTCATCATCTGTTCTCGACAAACAAAGCCAATACTCAAACTACTTATGTTTCTACCTATTTTCCCAAAGGAAAAACCCTAAAATGAAGCACAAGGAATGACTTAGGAGTACCACTCATTGCTCCACTTTTATGATGCCAATAACCCACAGCTTTTTATTCAAACCACTAAATTTTCAGAATCTTCTAAAATGTCCATTAATGTGATAAAATGTTTTTATAAGCAATAATAGACAAGAATAGTATTAGCAATATTCTCAAAGGTGAAATACCTACCTGTCGAATTTTTAAGTTTGTCTCACCATCTAAGTTAGATGTTTCAATGTAGCACATGGCCTGTGGTTCACTATTAAAAAAAAAAAATCCTGAATTTAAAATTATAATGGCAAAATCCATAAGCTTCCGGTAATCTTGTAATACTTATTTATGCAAACAAGTTTGTCTTATCACATCTTCGAAACCAGAATAATTTACAGCCAAATCTATAAAAACTAACAGTATGTTACATTTTCAGAGAAGTTTGCCAAAGCCTATTTTCTTAAATGAAACATTGGTAAAAGCACTGTATACAGCAAGTGCTTTATCTTTGTACTTGAGATTATGATACGGGCACAGCTTAGTGCATCTGTAGTGCTTACTAAAACAGGCAGCAGGAGTTTAAGATACAAAAGTTTCATTGAAAAAGGTTTTCTTATAAAAGAAGTCTAAATTAGGGATAACATAATACAGTTTTTGAAATATAGCCTCCTTCTGCCATTTCAAAAGCTTTTTTAAACTAAGAGTTTTAAGTTCATGCAAAATACTACACTTGAATGCTTCACCTCTTTGACACACACTGAGAAATTTCTAGATTACTGCAGGAATGTCCCATTTTCTGGGCATAAGGACAGAAAGAAGTTTTGATTCTGAAATGGATCAAATAAGTAATAAAAAAAATCATAAAAGAATAAATGTTTACACTTTAAAGCTTCTAGTGCTTCCCTTCCTTCTAGCAAGAAATTTGAGTATCAAGTGTTTTTAAAATTTTCTTTATTAATGCATCAGTGGCTGCTGATAAGTGACAATTTTAGATTATTTCTAGGATAAGGATAAGGAGGCTATTGTAACACAATTTTGCAAAGTACAAGCATTAAAATGTGACAAATTATTATAAGGTGCTTTCAGGCTACTGTTTTATTCTTGGCAAACTTTTCTAAAAACAGAAATGACTTTCACTAGACTGTTTGGATAGCAAAACCTGTGTAAGACATTATCACAATTCTAACATTTTTATTAGTTAACAATAAAAACCAAACAATATTTTTGTAAAGCACTCTTAAAACAAACTAAGGCAGCTAAGACATTTCAAGTGAGACACATGCTTAATTGCAGCAACTGTAGCAGATTACAGCAACCTCCAAAGTAAGTTACAGTTAGATCAAGGCAGGCCCATTGATTGGTTAGGGAAAAACAAAGTGTGGTAAGAGTGCAGACAATAGCATAAAGCTGAAATGTCTAACAAACATGCATTTTGTCACAACACACAAGAACAATGCTGCTTTTGCCATCACATGCAGCAGAGACTGTGCAACATCCAAGTTTGTGCAGAGGGTCCTCTACCAGACCTACCAATGTTAAACTATATTCTTTGCTGAAAATAGTGAGTTGGTAGAAACATGTACATTCCTCTTAAAATATATATTTATCCTGGTGTTTAACTGTGTTATTCAATGACAACTTGTTTGATAAAATTTCATGGGGGTAGTGTAAAAACCAAGAGGAGTGAAACAACTTTAACTTCTTGGAGTGCTATTGTGTATTTACACTTTAATGATCTGTATCATTTCATCAACTGAATCCTTTCTAATTTTATAAATACATAGGTTTTCTTGAAGAAAGGTGAATAGCAAAGCAAAGATTATCAACATGGCAGTGTTATTCATATTTGGTATATGAGGACCCACATACACGTATCCTGTGCAACTACTTTATTCTAACCTTGATGACAGACTGATGAGATCAGCTGGGAGATGTTCCCCATTGGTCACTTTCACTACTTCCCCTACTGCCACCTACACATCCCAGTTCGAAATGATTAGAACAGAAAAATAAGTGACAGGGAAAAAAAACAACAAACAAACCAAAACAAATGAACAAAGACAAAAAGACAGAGTTGGAAATTATTATTCAAACAATACATGTTAATTAAAATGTCTGATGACAATTTTTTCAAAATCTATTTTAATCAGGTCAGAAAGAAAAGAGCTAGAACACTTTCCTTTTTAATCAAGTAATTTATTTTACTGTAAGGCACAAACCTTAAGCTGCAGAACACACTGACATTTTACTGTAAACATAAAAACCTGTTACACTTATTTCTCAACTGACCAAGTTTCTAGCCACTCCATATATCAATTAAAAAAATTAAAGCCACAATAAATTTCCCACCAACTTTTCTGAAGAGCCAAGTAACAAACACCTTTTCTATGTAGACATGCTGAAAATTACTTTTTATTTTTTTCCAGTTTCATAAATTTCTGTGTACACTGAACTAGCAAGAACCACACAGAATTAAATCTCAGAGGTTTGCATCCTTCCATTGTAAGAGATTATAGTTTCCCAAAATAATTAAGTTCCTCTGGTTCTCCAGAAACTGCAATTGCTGGTGAAAAGAACCCAGTATGATTAGTTTGAATTAAAACCAGGCTCAGAGACTCTCATTGCTTTTGGAACCTAAAATGTAACTGGGTATCAATAAACACCTGAAAGCAAAATTGATGAGAGTCTTCCTGAAGAATACATGGCCACATAGAGATGAGAGATGAAGGACAGCATATGCCAGTATGCAGGCAGAATTAGAGGTCATGCAGTAGTACAGGGTTCTCTCCTGGAAGGAAGGCTGAAACAGGATCCTAGTAATGTAACTAGGAAAGAAGCTTCAGCTGGAAGAAATGCCTGAGCTGGCCTAGAAAGACAATCGCAATTCAAGGAGTCCACACTGCAAACTTGATCCTAGAAGAAAACCTGACAGGAAAATTCAGTGTCAGTAATGGTCCAAGTTGGATGCACATAGTGTGTTCAGCTAAGGACACTAAAGAGGGACTAAACAAAGTGGAAACAGTCCTGACCAAGTCCAGTAGCAGCTATTATTTCCACTGTCAATTCATGATATAAGACTCCTTCAGGGGGCACAAGGATTGCAAAGTAGGCTTTTCAGGCAGTTGGTATTTTCCTGTGTGTAAACCACAACTGCGATGCAAGTGTCCTCCAAATTCAGAAGGGCAAAACAGTGAAGACACCTAGGCATAAACTCAAATTTAGGGGATTACTCAGGAAGATTATGAATAAGCTGCTCTGAGAGGATGTAATCTGTTCCACCTGCAAGACACTACGGTTAGCATGACAGAAACTATTAACAGGCCAATAGAAAAAGTGTCCTTGCTGCATGGTGTATTGCCTGCAAAGATCTTGGTGGAGAAGCACTATTAAAATTTATAAATGCCTCTCAAAGTACAGAAGTAAAAGGTTTACAGAGGACACTCGATACAAGCTAAGTTATGACTAACATTAGCACTGAAGACAGACTGTGGGGAAAATTTACAATATTATCTGGCAACTACTTTACACTGGATAATAATTCAGTAGAAGTGTTTTAGAAACAGCTATACTTAATTTTGAGATATAATGGAAGGCAGAGAAGCAATGTGGTAGTCTATACCACAGTCTGTCAACAGAAACATATAGGATCCTAACTTCATTAATTGTAGGCATGAGTGGATTAATTAACTTCAGTGGGGTCATAAAGGGTTTATACCTAAATCACAATCATACACATAACATTTCTGCTTGTGCCAGAAAAAAATAATTTAAAATACATTCACGTTTAAATAATATTACTTAAAAAGGATTCTTAGAATATGTTGTCTGTTGACCTGATCAAATAGATGTTGAAAAATGTGCATCTCCCATTTAAGATATGGATTTCTTAAATAAAACTGTCCAAGGAAATGATGATAAACAACCTCTGATTGTCCATGTAAAAAGGGTCACAGCATGACATGCTAAAAATTAAGTCTTGCTTTCAACTGATGAAATTATTCAAAATATATATATATATTAGATAATAAAGTGAGTGTACAGACAGTGCTAATTTGATGATTCACATCTCGTGTTCACTTTTTTCCCTGATTCAATTCTCAAACTGGAGCCTATATAATTTAAAAACCATTTCTGTTCCCTGTAATAGATCCATTTTGATTTACTTATGGGATGAAATTTGTTGGGTACACATCAAAAAGCCAACATGGTTAAATATGGCAGTTGACCAATTTTTAGACAGAGAATCAGCCGTTTTTGTATCATATCCAACAACAAAATAACATATTACATTTTTCTTAGGGATAAATTGAATGCCAGTGTAATTTCAAAACTGCAATTTGTTTAAAAAAAACCACTGCCTTAAATGATGAATGACCAAATGAACAAAAGACTACACTTCAGAACAGCAGCACTTTTGTTTATTCTTTATTTCCTTGGAGCAATCACAAATAAATAAATAAATGCAGGGTAGAGAAACCAGCCTCTACACTCTAAGCATCAGTGGGCATCTCTACCTTGATGAGAGCAGTACAGTGTCAGCAGGTATATACTCTTTGCCTTTTATTATAACTATATCTCCAACATCTACCTGAAAGAAAACTGGGAATTGGTTAATGGTCTCAAACAAAATGTGTTATCCCCTTGTTTTAAGCACAGTAAATATTCACCTGCTGATTTTTCTAGCAAAACTGTTAGAAACTCACACACTTAGAGAAGTTAGATTCTACAACTGGAGTTCTGTCAAAAGTTATTGCAATTATTCAGAAATCTAATCTTTAATAAGCCTAATTAGCCAAATAAGCCTAATCTTTAATAGCCTTCTCTATGCAGTTCCTTAATTTTGCTGGCTTTATAAAATACTTTACTGAAAGACTGAAGTTAGTTAAAGAAGGAATTAATATCGCCTAAGAGCATAGTTTTGTTGCTTCATACTATATCCTTGCTTCTTCAAAGGTATAAGCCAGTATCATCTGAACCTTGCCTCCAAATTACAAATTTTCTTCAAGTTTTCAGGTATAGAAACCACTAAAATGAAGTGACTAGATTGTAGCATAACATTTAGTTCTTGAAAGATAACTTTAAGAGTCCCTTGCTAACCCCTGCATAGAAGTCTTTGAAATTCTCGTGATTTAAGCCAATGAAGTTCAACAAATACACAAAGTAACTAGTTTCCATAAAGAAGTTTCTGCCTTGGCAAACCAAATAATTCTAAGGAACCGAGCCATTTTGCCACAACCATCATATTATTCACCTTATTCCCATTGAACTTAAAGTCCCACAGTTTGGACTCATGCCATCAAAACTGACTTGACTTTGAAGAATATTTTGAGAGATAAATATCAACAAACAACAAATAAAATACAAGAGAATATACATTTTCCATAATAACAGTTACTTTTTATCATTACCAATTACTTGGAGAAATAAAACAAATATTAAATATGCATTATGCTCTATAAGTAACCAATAAAGACACACCTTTTCCCAGTGGACAATCTCCCATGCACCATTTCGTAGTACTAGAAAAGAAGGAAAAAAATAAAGAATTTTCCAGTCATACAATCTAATTGCACTATACAGGTATGTGCTACATTCCTTATGAAAAGCCATATAGACACATCTCATTTGCATAATATTTTACAGCATGCCTTGTTCCTATGAATTCAGATCAAGCATCTCAAATATATAGCACATATTCTTCATAACAGTTTTTGTTCCATTGAATTTTATTACAAAATCAGAACATTTGACAGGGCTTGAGAATCAAAAAAATCTGATACAGATTTTATGATAATGTATTTTATTACTGAAATAAATCAGTAATTGGAATAAAATGTCCCAAAGTTAAAAAGTTGTGAGATTACTGGGGGGTGGGGGGGCGAGAGGTTCATAAAAAGTGCCAGGAGGCTCATCAGCGTTTATCTAGTCTGCTGTTATTGGCATATCAGAGAACTTCAGGAGCACTACAGTCACCTCCTCCACAAATACACTGAAAGTAGCCCATGCTATTTAGAGTAGTATTTGGTATAGTTTTTCCCTGGTAGTCACAATTAATATTAATATAATTAATACTGCAACCACATTCCACTATTCTAGTTTTAAGTGTTACTATTTTGATACAAAAACCATGCCTTGTTGCCAGTTAATTGCCAAGATTGAGATTTCTGAGAATAATAAAGGTGACACTTTTTTAGCCCCAGTTACTGAAGATGAATGTGCAAAAAGAAAAAGAAAACATATTGCTATGTATCAATACTCAGATAACTTTAAGAGATTTCTCCCTTTCACTGTCTCTTCCAGCTTTCATGGCACCAACCAGATGGAAGAACTGATGACAATTACAAATATACCTTGCATCAAACCAGACAACTAAGTTTCACAAATAGTTATAGTACAGTAACTGTCACTGGAGTTCTGCAGGTCTGAAATGTAAGTACGCCCTCAGATGTGGCCAGGGGCTTTGTAAGAAGGGGCTTCTGGCTGCAGAGGGAAGGTCCTGTCTTGCTGTCACCCCATGCCAAGGTGTGCGCCTTCACTTCTTTAAGCATGCTGCCTCCAGGGTTTGCTGGACCCTTTGATGAGCCAGTTTAATCCACTACATGGAAGGACACTATGATTTTTCCTTTCTGGATTTGTATCTGGCTGGTGTAACTGGTTAAAATCAGCTCACAAAGAGATGAGTCAGACTCATGAAAACATGCTGAGCCACCTGAAATCTCAAGGGTACTCTAACTGTATCATACTCTAACTGTAGCACGATCTGGTAAGCTTTTAAACACAATTAACAAACACTAACATTCAGTTAAACCTGTTTTCTCACGAAAAAAAAAGAAGTGGTGTTGCTATGCATCTTTTATATAACGGTTAGAGAACTTGCACTATGAAGCCTTCTGCAGCCTGACTTTTGCATTTGTATCTCCCACTTTTCAGCTGTCTCTAACAAAAAATTTTCAAAAGCATGCTCCATCTGCCCTACAGAAGGCTACTTCACCACACTGCAGAAATGCAGATTTCATCCTGTCAGAATGTCTGATGGTGTCCTGCTGTGTTGTGTACTTATGCAGCCAGAGGCAACAAAAATCATCCTCAATGCAGCCTAATACATCCAAATCCTCTGCAAAAGACTTTTTGTAGTAGTAGAAATTTAGAAAGTTAGTTGCTTAATAGAGATACATATTGTCACTAAGGAACAGAAAGTTGAGTGGGAACCCATACACAGAATCTACACATGCACATGTCATTTCACTAACAATTTTGTGTGTTTAAAAGGCAACCAAAGGTGAATATACAACATACTATGCACATCACTGCTTTTCAGGGTCACAGAACTGCTGAACACATGAAAACAAAGTAAGGCAGTACCATACTGATTAACTTTTAAATTACTGCTTTGACAATAGATTTCACTTGCCAATACATTTAAAAGTTGCTTAGTCAGGATGCTAGGATCGATGTCGCACTTATGTGAACCCTGCATTAGCTTAAGAAATGTGTTTCTCAGTGCTAGCAATATTTATCACACATTTAACTTCCAAGATACTCTTCTGCATTCATGGAACATTCAGCAATCTTAGGAACAGTTACCAAAGACCCTGATGAGTGGTAAGCAAGAAGAAGAGTCAGAAAAGAGAGTATAGCAGGCCTTTTATTAAAACTTTGTACACTCTGTGGACTAAAAGAAAAATTGAGAAGGCCTTTAACAATTTCACTGCCACCAAAACTGCTATTTTTAATCTCAAAAGCTATGAGTGGTTGATGAAAGAACTTTGGATGTTGACATTAAACTTTTCTTTGTTTTTTATGTATCTGTTTCTTCAGGCCTGACCTCTGGAGATTTTTATTTCCTGTGCTTTCAGTCAATAGCTTTGTCTCCCTATACTAATCTCTCCATACCTGCTACTGAGCTCAGTAGTTTCTACATATTCAACTTTCTTAAATTATCTTGCCCTCCCAGCCCCCATAAATTTTGCAGTAAAGATTTATATACAGTTTAGGTAGGCTTTAAAATTTATGTTTCCAGTATTTAGCAGTGCTACACAATTGTTTATCTTTAACCGATGACTACATTTCTCCCCAAAAAATTAAGGTTATTTTTATTATATATTTAAAAGGATTCCATGTAAGATTTGTCTCTTTGTGGTATTTTTCATACTTTCTGCAATCAAATTCACATGACATTCATTCCTCCTCCTGTTTATAAAAACAGGTCTATTTACATCGAGAGAGGTCTACCTCAGAACAAGTAACACAAAAACCTGAAGAGCAGCAAAACAGGAACCTAAACTTTTGACTTCACACCTGATAATCATGTTTAGGACATATAATATCTCCCTCCCTTTCTGAGCCAAAATAATCCTGATTTAATACTACTTCTCTTTATCAAAATCTATTAAAAAAATTACATGTCACTGTTTTGGTTAGGGTACATTGGCTAAGTATCTCATCACCTCTAATCAAACTGCTACATTGATTTCATGAAAAAACCCCAAGAAATCAAACCCAGAAGAACTCCATTAGTCTTCACCCACAGTTTTGAACCAGTACAGAAAGACAGTTCTATTTTTTGATGTTTCCTTCCTATCACTGCCTGAAAAAAAATTATATGTGTTCTCACAAATGCAGACTTTTAATTATTATGTAGGCCCATTAAATATACAGGTAATTATGATCTTTTAACAGCGACAGCATCACCTGTGCTAAATGAGTAAATGTTCAAGTTTCTAAGGAATCTTAAAACCTTAATATACAACATATTCTATTTTGTAGGGCTAATGTCATTGCAAATTATTATTTCAACTGTTTACATTACAAACTTTGAAGTAATCTGAACATGCAATTTCCCACTCAATTGCATGTCAGCAGTTCAAATTATATTACTACCATGTGCAAAAAATGCAACCCCCCCAAAAAAGGCTTAAAAATTTTCCTACCTTGAGTTTGTTTCTTGTTCACCGCATTATCAGCTTTATGCCTTTTCTAAATTAAAAAAGAAGAGTGGTTAAAGATTTCTGTTGATAAGATAAAGCTTTCATACTTATAATAAAAACCACATCTATTAGTCCCTCTCACTCATCTACTCAGTAAACCAACAAAATATTTAAACAGGACTATTAATTACTTGTGTAGTTATGAACACCAGGAAAGTCACACCTAGTTCCAGGCTAATTGTGTTGTACTTTCCTGTGGGCAATCTCAATCTGACAAGTTCCTTATGTAAGGAACTGGTGCATTTCAGTACCATAACTTTGCCCTTTCCTGGAACTGGGAGATGATTCTACCAGAGCAAAGATCATGAACAATTCTTCATCTAAGTGTCTCATACAGACATCTGGAGTCAGGCAATGACTGTGTAAACACATGACTCCACTTCTGCAAAGGTGCCTGTGGACTTCAACAACGCTAACAAACAAACAAACAAAAAATAGACAGCATATCCCCCCAAACAGGCCATGATGCCCCCTCAGTTTTAATATAGCTGCGAGAAATCTTTTGACAGCAATCTTTTGATACATCTATTAACAAACAGCATTTTCAAGGTATGATCAAACTCAGATACAAAAAGCTTAGGAGAATACTAGTTGAAACACACTATTTAGGACTCATGAACTCAGTTTTTTTCTGAGCAGGAATACATTTCAGAAAATTAATTTAAATAGAATTAACTCGTTTAGGTACACCTTTTAAACAGACATTCAGAATTCATGCCTTTGTGATACAAACAAAAACAAAAGCAATCCTGTAAAATGAAAGAAAAATAAATCAAGGTACTTGAGTGATTTATTGCCAATAAAATGTTGATATGATCCTGAGCTAGCAGGTCTTAAAAGGCCACCTTATAATTTTGCAAAATTGACATTTTTACCAGATTTTCACAGATTATGAGCAGATTCTCCTTTCAAAAAGATGTCTGACTGTACAGAATACCTGATACCTGATCAAATGGAAAGCAATCTCTATTTGCCCACAGGGTGAATGTCCTCTGTTTGAAAAGGGTAATGTCCAGTGCTTTTTGAGGCATGATGGGTGAAAATCATTGAAATAAACAGCTGACAATCTAGCACTGCATGTCACCAATCTTGCTAGCACTTTTAAGCATATATGTAAAACACATGCTATTCATGAATAATATCTTCTGCTAATGTCTTTCTCTTCTTGGTATTTCATTCCAGAAAATGAAACATTTGGTTCTTGAGCTAAAAGTATTATTTTGATAAGTACATTTATTGATATCAATATAAAAGGTTCCCATCCAAAAACTTTAATATTAGATGAAGATTACCATTCCTGGAGAACCTAGGTATCTCACTGTGTAAAAAACCTGAGACATAATGAAAATTAACAGTTAAGGGAAAACACTTGGAATATTTTACTAAGCAAAAAGTGGTCAGCTTTCTCAGCAAAAACCAGTACAGCTGTATTGGTTTTACGTATCTCTGTAGCATTTGATAATGAAAACTTTACTTAGCTGATATATGCAAAACCCATTATACCTGATCCCTGTCTTTCTCCCCGTCACATCAAAATGTACACTTCAAGTTACAAAGAGCAAATGGCAGAAATAAATAACAAAAGAAAAGTGATGGGATGAGATAATTTTAAAAGGGACACTTTGTACAGTAGCAGCAGCCTCAGTTTTACATTTGCCTAGACTCTGACAGATGGTGTAAGTCTGTAAGCATTAACAGCAGAACAGTTAAAAATATCTGAAAGATATTTTTGAAAGAACATGAATTGATTTTACGGCTTTTTTTCAAAAGGGGTTTTGTTTATGTAAAGAGAATGCAATGAAGGCGTTTAAGGAGAAACTGACTGTAAGGCAGCAAAAACTGGAAATGCCAAATAGAAGAAAAATATTTAATGAAGACCTCATTGTGTCTTGCAGGACCACTCAACTCTGTGACCCAGGAGCTTCATACAACCTAGGGAGCCTGTATCTTGCCTACCATCCACTGACTGAGGTAACTGAGAAGAAAACTGAGTTAACTGTATCAATAAAGGCAGCACGTGAGCAACCACCCTCCATTCCAAACCTCCTTTGCAGCTCAGCACTTTCCCTCTGGGTCACTTTCTGGATACACATTGTAATTCTGCTCAAACATAATAAATCTGATCTTCTCAGGGAGCTTACTATTTGTGTACAAGGAAAGACTACACTCCCTGCAACCTTTCCAAAACTCAAGAGAAGAGTTTAGTGGAGGAACACTACTCCTCTAGTGGACAAGGCACCCTGCCGTATCACGACATATCTAATGTCCTGTCATTCTCATAACATACCTGCAGAACTAAAATAGACCAAAAGCAGGTAAAGAAATTCTTAGCATCTAGAGTGATTTGGTAAATAATTAAGATACTCTAATTCCTTAGATAGAAAAGACATCAATTAAAAGACTCAATTATTTTAAGCAAGTTAGAGGGAAAGGTTTCTACCATATACTTTTAGCAAAGAAAGGGCAGGAAGGTACTCAGAAAACCCCACCAAGTGAAACAGAGACTGAAATTCCTTTCTGTAAGTCAGAATGGACATTTTTGTGTTTACAGTGTCTCAGCTCTTATAAAGTTTTCTTTCAACAAAAGAAAGCAAAACAACCACTACCACAGACAGTGACTGGAAGGAGCCTAGGAAAGCCTGGCATAGGTGGAGGCACCTGCCTAACAAGGACCAGTTCTATGTCTGTTCCCGGCCATCAGGAGTCAGTACATCACTAAGATATGAAATGTTAACAGTAAATTGCACTGGACTGGAGCAACAGGAAAAACTAAAAAGCCTATTCCTCTGGCTGTCTACAAAACCATGGAAAGTCACAACAGCGAAACGAAGGATTTTATGAATGTGACATTAGAAATAAGGAGTTAAATCAAATGCTTGGACCTGGATTTGACAACTGGGAAACATTTTGGTAATATTATAAATGAAAAATACGATAGCTATTTACAGAATACTGCTATTAAATACTTACAATATCCTCTATTATCTCCTTCACCGCAGCTACAGCTAAAATAAATAAAAGAGGAACCAATGTTGTGTAGCGGCCTGTTGGTGATACATCTGGTATTTGCTATTAAAAAAAAAAGAAGAAAAATATATTTTGCATTGCTGGTTAAAAACATTTTTTAATACAAGAAACAGTACTCTCTGTGCAAATAAAGACAAGTTAATTCACTTTTTAGACATGGTTTTCATTAAATAATGAGGTTTACAGGAGACATGTATAGGCTTCAGTTCAAAAGCAGCTCATACAATAAAAGAATATTTATATTTTAAACAGTGTAGTGTTCAGTGGTACTTTTTCCAGAGGTTTTAGTGTTTGCAGAATATTCACCTTCCTTTTCTGTGTTGCAATTGAATTAAAATATGTATTTATAAAATATAACTAAACTTTCCAGTTTAGATTTTTTTTAGAGTGGACTCCAGTCCAAGGTATTTTTGCTTTTTTACAGTTTTGATCTCTTAAGAGATTTTTAATCATATTAGATATTAATTGACAGATTTCAAATAACTGCTTTCTGCCAGACTACTGTAAAAAAATCCATTTTTGCTAACCAGGTATGGGCACAGATGATGCAAGCAAACATGTATGTAAATTAAATAGTGAGAAAATGTAGTTTTGTATGTGATATACATGGATGGTTAATCCATAATTATCTTTACATTGACTAGAATTCTTAATGGCAACACTGATAGTTGAAAAGATTGCTGCCTTAACAGACTTATTATGGATAATGCAGTGTGATGACTATAACAACTCTGCAAGAAAAGGGTACACTAAACTAGTGGTGCCTCAAAGTGGTTAAAAGAGACCCTCAATTTATCATGTTTTGAAAAACAGCCAATGTTACTTATGAATTATATAAATTTCTTTTTGCTACCATCACCACACTGTGCTTCTGAGAGAAAACAGGATGTTATTTGTACATATACTATGTTTCTTGTGAAAGACCAATGAAGATCTATCATCCAGGTTACTGAAGATGTTTTTCAAGGAATTAAATGGAAATGAGGCAGAAAGTTCCTGTTCAGCAAGTGACTACAAGCTGACTACAGAGGAAAGACATCTATCACTTCTCCAGCTATTCCTACCTTTTCTTTCCTTCCTACATGTATGTCCAAATTCCCTTTCCAATTGCATGGTATTTTGCAGGTAAAATCTGAAAGCAAAAGGGTCACCAGCCTGTACTCCAATTCCACTATTCTCTGCTTCCTTCTCCTGACAATGCAGTCTCACTGATAGCCTGACATGCTAGTGGGTTTTAAGGTCCTAACACTCCACTTCCTAACACTTCTGAAACCTCATATTCTGTGTCTCTAGCTTGAGGTGCACGGTGGCACCACAGGGAACACTGCTGGACCCCTGGATTAACCTGAGATGCCAGAAGGAGTTAGTAGGGTATTTATTCAGAAGCCACAGGCTTCCAGGCAGAAAACCAAATGAAACCCTGAACTTTTATACTCCCAGGAAACAGTGTAAGCTATTTATGCAGGTGTATCCTAAAAAACTGTCCCAAACACTTAAAGAAGAAGCAAAGAAATCAGAGTAAGGACAGAGGAATAAACTTTGACTTGCAGAAACATTTGAAGTGAGGAAGGAAAAAGTACATATGGCAGTTTATGTGCCATTTTCAGTAGCTTTTGTTTGGTATGTCAACACAGTGACCTCCACAACAGACAAAGCAACACATTCTAAACAATGCATTTGAAATTGTGCAGAAAATGTGCTTTTATCAAGTATGTTTGAAATTAAGAACAGTCAGGTAATAACTAGAACAGGTAATTACTAGAACAGGCAATTACAACTGCTCCTGAACACAGGAGTGTATCATTAGTTAATACATTGAAAGAATAGCATACAAAAACCCCACAACCTACTTTATGGACTTGAACTATTGCAAAACTAAAATATTCTGGTAGATGGGCAAAATGTTATGTACTTCTTCAAAAATGTCTCAGTAAGCTGGGTCAGGAATTTCACTTTACAAATATACCTAACGAAGCTACAGTGGTGATATAAAAAAGACTGAGTGCTTCTTTCTTAACCAGTACATTGATTAACTGGTTTACAGGAGATAATTGTTGTAGTATTGGACTGCATAACTGGTTTTCTTTGTCCAGGCTCAATTTCAATCTTTATCTCTAAGAATAAATAATCACTTCCTCTCAGCTGCAATTCCTGTCCCTCAAAAGAACCTGAAGGAATAAAGTTCATAGATTTCAGGATTTTAAACAGTACCCTCTAGAAGAAATGCCAACTACAGGTAACAGTTTTCTGTATATGCCAGATATTTTTAAATGGAATTTTCTTTTCACAAGACTTTTTCACCCAACAGAATTTCATCTATACTTAACCTGTTTTATAGAAAAATCTTTGTGTGCATTTTGTTATCTCCAAGGACTGAAAAAACCACAAACCCAAGCATTTTATTAAAGATATGTCTACATGATACAGCTGTTCTGATAGGCCAGCTAGCTTGGAAAGAACAGTACAGAAACCTTAGTATCTCAGTATCTCTGTCTGTAATATAAATGCTCTCTTAGCAAACTTAAAATAGTAGAATCTTATTGTTGATCTTACCTGAAGCAATGCAATAAAAAGAAAAAATGCATTAGCAGCTCTTCTGAACTGGGAATAAAGGAACCTTGGCAGGAATGTGATTATGTTGTACTTTGCAGTGCTGAGAGGAAGAGACAAAAACACATGCTGTTATTACAGTACAAAAAAATTCTTCGAATGTATTCTTTCCCTCTCAGTTATACAAGCTTTCAAATGAAACAGTTTGCTTTTTGATTTTTAAACTGATAAATATTGGATATTAAGTGTGCTTTTGCGAGACTGGAAGAAGAAAATACAATTTATCCTAGCAAAACTGTAGCTGGTGTAAGAGCTTTAGCAGTGAAATTCTTCAGCTCTTCAGTATTTTCTGAGAACTCTGTCTTTCCTATGCATGCTAACTAAAACAAAGTTACCAGTGTTTATCAATATTCATACCTGCACTTGTTTTTCCCAGATTGTTATGACTTCAACTAGAAAAACACTTGTGAACATACGTGCTAGAGTTAGGCCAGCCCCCTCGGGGTGGATGGCCAGAGAACCAATTACTTTATGCCATCTAGCTCACTTTGCAAACAGATATATAAAACCTTGGGGAAAAGCCATTAAACCCAGCTTGCTGCTTTTCCACTGACTTGGACTGGTGCGGTTTTTCTACGTGTCCGTGTTAAAACAGCAACAGCAAAACAATTTCTGCTAAGCCATTATCACAAAATGTTTGAGCTCCCAGCTCTGTGTCAGCCTTTTACATCTGTTTAAGAACTGACCACCATCTAACGTCCTAAAACAATGTGAAAACAATCATGCCAAAACCTTTTAAGCAAAAGGTTTTTAAGAATATTTTAACTTCTTTTTAAGTCAGTCATATTTACTTTGACCTTGCATAAAATAGTCAATATAAGGGGGAATGAACATATCTTGCAAAAGACTTCAACACCGCCAAATAACCCAGCAAAAGACAGAAAGACAAGCTGTACACACCAAGAAACATCATATAAAGTTTCTCAAGGTAACGGAAAATCCTGCCACATTATTGTCAATGTCTACAAAATTTCTGCACATTATCAAAGGTACCTTCAGAAAACACCTACTTAGGACAGAGGTATCTTTGCCATTCATTTCCTTTGAAATTTAACAACAGAACTGAGGATGTTATCAGATCTAAACACACATTACTTAAGAGTATTTACTGTATGATTTAAAATTCATCAAAAACAAACAAAAAACCACAGTGTTAAACCACAGCTGTAAAGCAGCTGTACCTTCCTCACCCCATTCTTAAAAATTCAGAAGGTCAGATTTGTAACTGAAACAGCTTACTTGTCTCCACATTTCACTTCATTCCTCCCACCAGTGTCCAAGACTGTCATTGGTGGCCAGTGGAAATGAAAGAAATAGAATAAACTAAATCTTTTCAATTTTGCTATTCACCATGCAATGTTCTAGTGTTTCTGTTAATACCTGACATGGTTATTGCAGAATTTGGTTAGTTGGGGCTGATTGATGAATATAGTTCTCACTTCCTCTTGATCAGCTAGGGAAGTTTTCTCTGAAACATCCTCTGTCTTCTCATAGCCTGTAAAAACACAGCACAATTTTCCAAATAAAGGGATTTACTTACACAAGATTCAAGGCACTTCATGAGACAAAAATGACATTTATTGTGAATGTGAACACAACATATTTGAATTTCTCACAAGTAATGACCCCGGAAAAAACAAAAAAGTCTTTTTTATATAGTCAAGATGCTCAGTGAAAATTTACATTCCCCACAAACCATCATTACCTTGCAAAGATCACTGAGAGTAGCCTAACAGTGAGACCTGCCAGTTCCCTCTGCACGCGTGATTGCATCTTATTAGATCCCATGGACTTTTGTACTGCCAGTTTGTTTAACTGTCCCCTAAACAGTCCTTCTCCACCAAGGTAAGTCTTTTTTTTTTTGGACTTTCCAGTGGGTAGCAGGAACCTGTGGTTCCTGAAGGCTGACCTTATCATTAGAGACTTAAAGGGAGAAGACACTGTTTATTGCATTCTATTTTTTGTTTCCAGGTTCCCTGCAGCATGAAGCCCAGAGGCCCCATCCTTCCCAGAGTCATCATCTTCCTGCTGTTACATCTGAAGGAGAACAAGAAGGGCATCTACAAGCCACTCACCTGGTTAAACCCCGGGTAGGCTGTGACTTTGCCAGCTAAACCCATCTTTCTCTACTCCTCTACAGCCACCTGTTGCTGCTTTGGCCTCTTGTAAGTTCCCCTTTTTACACTTGAGCTTTGTCAGGGACTCCTTGCCAATTCATAGAATCATAGAATGGTTTGGGTTGGAAGCAACATTATAGAACATGTAGTTCCAACCCTCCTGTCATGGGCAGGGAACCTCGCAGTCAATCAGGTTACTCAGAAACCCATACAGCCTGGTCTTGAACAATTCCAGGGATAGGGAGTCCGCAACCTCTCCAAGGCCTTACTATCCTGATAGTAAAGATTTTCTTCCCAATACCTAATCTAAATCTACACTCCTTCAGACTAAGGTCATTCCCCCTTGTGAAAGGTTCCTCTATAACCTTCTCACAGGCCCCCTTTAGATGCTGGAAGGCTGCTAGTAGGTCTCCTTGGAGCCTTCTCTTCTTCACGCTGAACAGTCTCAACTCTATCAGCCCATCTTCACAGATGTGTTACCAGCCAGTGTTTACCTTAGTGGCCCTCCACTGGACTTGCTCTAGCAGGTCCATGTCTTTCTTATGCTGGGCCCCCCAGAGTTGGACGCAGTACTCCACACGGGGTCTCACAAGAACAGAGAAGGTGAGCACAAGCACCTGCCTTGACCTGCTGTCCTGCCTCTTTTGATGTAGTTGAGAATGTGGTTGGCCTTCAGGGCTCCAAACACACATTGTAGAATCCCGTTGAGCTTCTTGTCCTCCAACACCCCCAAGTCCTTCTCCACCCAACCTGTATTTGTGCATGGGATTGCCCTGACCCAGGTGCAGGACTTTGCACTCGGCCTTGCTGAACTTCATGAGGTGCACACAGGCCCA
Organism: Rhipidura dahli; assembly: GCA_013399225.1. Taxonomy (NCBI): domain Eukaryota; kingdom Metazoa; phylum Chordata; class Aves; order Passeriformes; family Rhipiduridae; genus Rhipidura; species Rhipidura dahli. The sequence continues at coordinate 1,462,076 of VXAC01001425.1, forward strand.
CCTCTAAAGACTGTCAAGGTGCCTCTGGATGACATCTCTTCCCTCTAGCATGTCAACAGTGTCACACAGCTTGGCATTGTTAGCAAACGTGCTGAGGGGGCACTCAATCCCACTGTCCAAATCATTGACAAAGATGCTAAAAAGGTCAGTTCCCATACTGACCCCTGAGGAATGCCACTTGTCACTGCTTTCCACTGAGCTGTTGACTGCAACTCTTGGAATGCAACCATTCAGCTATTTTTTTTATCCACTCTGTGGTTCATCCATCAAATCCGTATGTCACTAGAGACAAGGATATTGTGTGGGACAGTGTCAAATTTCTTGCTTCATCCAGTCCTTCTGCCACCTTGGCTTGATTTCTTGCTCATTTTGATGGACCAGTCTTGAGCTGGAAGCCAAGGCCATTAAGCTGGTTAATCTTGGTTGGTTGGTCTCATTGTTTAATGAGATACCATTCCTTCACTTGCTCCAGATTTTCTTTGTGACACTACCCAGATTATGCCCAGAGAAGTGACATCAGTATATTCTTCATTCTGTGTGTGCTTAACTTGAAATAGTTTTACTAGGCTCACTGACATTCCCAGCACCTGCCTCCACTAGCCAGTGAAAGCTAAGCTTTCTGTATATTCTATGGACTATGAGGAATCTTGTGCCAGCCTGCATCCCAACTTTAATCTGTGAAAGGGGATACCAATGTATCCTTCTCTCCCAAGGCTTTTCACTAATGTTTTGTCAACCAGTCAGCCACAACATTGCTGATAACAGGCCTAAGCAGTCTTCAGGCTGGAGCTTATGAAATACAAACAGGGACAGCATAAATCAATCACCATTAAGTTTTAACATGATAACAATAATCTTTGTTTATATAGCTGCTTGTTAAATATACATTGTTCATCCTGTACGAGAATGAGAAAAAGACACTGAAACATCTTATGTTATAATGCAACTGAATACACAAGAATGTATTGCATGTCAAGGATAATTAAGGCTGTATATGAAAACTTAATGCTTATTTCTAGCATGTTCTGTAAATGCTTGCAAACAGATTAGGCAAAATCCAAGTCCTTCTCCAGTCCACTGGCCCAGTGTATTGCCTCTTACTTATTACATTCAAAATACATTTCTGACACTACTTTGCAAGGTCATGTTTCCACATATTGAGAAAAGGCTCAGCAGAAACTTTTAATTTCATACCATTTGCCATTCATAATTCACAGACTCTATTATGAGACAGGAAATCTCCACTACTACATTGACCCTCTGCATTTTCTGTTTCTTTCCTTGCCCAATGAAAGGCACACACATTCAAACATCAGTATATATCTCAAAGAGTCTCTTCAGAGGAAGGGCAGCCAGCCTGACAGACTGGCCCCCCTCAACAGGTGCCGACACAATACTCCTCAAGGAACCACACAGGTTTATTTGGCAGCCTAAGCCAGTAAAAAAAAACCCCAACATCTTCAATAGCAACAAATAGCAAATAAATAAGTAACCAGTGAAATAAACAAACACAGCCCCCAAACCAACTAGACCTTCTTTCAACAAGAACATGCACTGAATACCATATTTTGCTTCCAACAGTAAATTTGGAAGAAGCATCTCTCTTCCAGCACACAGTATTTGCAAGGACTCTTCCTAAACCAGTCTTAATTAAGAAGTTCCTACATTAGTAAAACAACAACAGTAAATTCCATACCTCTTTTTTTTTCTTTAGGTAGGGTAGTGTAAGACTTTCAGCTTTCATTCCTTAAAACAGTCTTATTTTCATTACAAGAATGGGACAAGGTTACATAGAGGTATATTGTAATATGGAAATAAAGGGAAGAAAAGAAAACCCTCAACCAAATTGCCAAAAGGGTTCTAATACACTTCTCCTAATCATTAAAAATTTCTTTTTTATTCTCTGAGTGGAGCTTTCAAAACCTTTGAAAGCTGATGCTATAGCCAAGAACCTCTTATACAACAAAGTGCTGTGGATAAACCTGGCAGGAAGCTAAACACCATGCAGTCACCCACTCCCCTACCCCCAGTGCCAGGGCATGATGCCTTAAGAGAATCTGAAAAAGGTAAAACTCATGACCTGAGATAAAAATGGTTTACTAGGACAGACAAAGAAGGGAAAATATGATAAAAGAATATAGAAAACCACTGATGCACAATTGCTCACCAACTGCTTACCAGTGTCCATGCAGTCTCTGGGCAGCAGGCTGCCAGCCCCCTGCCAACTCTTTCCCAGTTTAGTTGTTCAGCATAATGTCAAAAGGTATGGGATATCCTTCTGGTCAGCTGGGAGTCAGCTGCCCTGGCTGTGTCCCCTTAATTTTTGTGAACTCCCAGACTCCTCCCTGGCAGGCCAGTATGAGATGCTGGCAAGTCCTTGATTTAGTGTAAGTGCTGCTAAGCAACAACTAAAACATCTGTGTGTTACCAAAATTATTCTCATCCTAAATCCAAAATACAGCACTGTATCAGCTACTTGGAAGAAAACGAAGTCTACCCCAGCCAAAGTCCTAACAGTCTCTTTGCTAGCTCATATTCCTGAATAATATGGCAGAGTTCTAGGATGAAATCATTATAAAACAACAAGATGCCTTCAGAATTATTTGTTGCAAAGCCATGACAGACCTTCAGTGACAGAACAGGCACTGGGAACCTGACCGATTAGTCTCTCCTTCTGAGGACTCAGAGCACAGAAGGGAATTTAAATGGCCTGCATGAACCTGCTGGTACCACTGAGATGGCCTGTCTAGAACAAGACCAAGTCTTCTCCCCGATATGAAATATTGGGATCTAAACACACTTGGTAGAAAAAAAACCAGACACAACTCACTGTATTATCACTAAATCTGGTAAAACGTTATATAGTCCTAAAGACTGTAAGGAGAAATACCTAAGGATATGTTAAGCACTACAAAATACATTCCTTCTTCATGTGAAAGTCATCTCATCTTGCCCAAGTTCAGCTTCACCTAGATTTTGTACAGGTATTTACCTCCATCAGCAAGAAGAACAAGTTATTACCTACTAGTTTTGGTAGGCAGCATCATGGCACCTCAACTCTGTACCCTTTCACCATGACCTAATATAGTTCACTGAACTCCACCAATACACAGAGGAACAGAATTAGTGCTTCAGTCTTCAAAGAACCCTAATAAGAACTGCCAAGAACAATTCCACTCTTCCAGAACATCTCCAAAGAAATAAAATTATTTTAATTATTCCATTTAATATTATTTAATAGATGCATATATTAACTGTGAAGCTATATATAGCTAAAATAACCACAGTTAGCTACTGTATTTAATAAAGCTTTATGTAGGCCACACTACTCAAAGATTCCCCATGTGTTTTGCAATTGCAGAATACATGACAGCAATTTCCTAAATTTGTTTAAGAGGGCCAAATCTTCCGTGCCTTCAGCAAGACTTTATTGATACACATACGACTTTAGAATGGTAAGCAGCATGTGTTCTTTGCAACAGGGTAACAGACACAAAAATCTATTAAAACATAGTTACAAGCATGCCTGGCTACACTTCACCAGCCATGAAGAACCTCTAGGGGTTTGGAAGAATGGCACCAAATCAGTAGCTCCTTTTTGTTCAAATTCTTTTCTCTATGCAAATAACATGTTGGCTTACAGACCCTAAAACACCTACAATTTTTATTTTGCAATAATTTACAGACTGTAGTGTCAATTCTTCTGTGCAACTGTTGACCGCTTCTTGGGAATGACACATGTGCACATCATTCTGACAGTTCTGATTCCGTTTGTTTCATCTGAGCACAACAGTTGATTTTTTTCTAATAACAGTATCACTATCTCATTATGTGAGAGAGAGCTTAGTTCTTTCTGAGATGACATCCAGACAGTCCAGCCTGATAAGGTAGTTCATGATCCATGGAAAAGGTCTCTGAAGCAGAAATTAATTGCTGCAGTGACAGGAGAGAAAAATGACATTTTAAACCCAAAGATACAATACAAAAATTCTAGAATAAGGAAACTTATCTGTCAGAGACCCACAAGTCTTAGGTTAAGGAATGGTCCACACCATGACAAGTCATGGAAGCTGTTGTTTGTGATTACAGTATTACTAGTGTTCCAAGAACACAGAGGGACCTTGCCAATAACAATTCTGCACTGGGTGTAAGACTTTGGGGTAGTTCTCTGAAAGCAGCCTTATCATCACTTTGCATTGTGCTTATCTAAGAGACTTGGGTGACTGCCAGAACTAGGATTTTACAGTTCCTTTATGTCCCTGTCAAATACGGAGACCCACATGGCAGAGTATTGGAGTTCTCTTTTTTAGAAAACAGAAAAGCATTTACTTACAATGAGATGTTTAGAAATGCCAACTACATAGTCTAAATGTATGGACTAACTAGACTTGGAAGCACTCATCTCAAAAAGAAAAAAAAGGAAGAGACACATTGATGTTGGTTTCATTGTCAATTATGTATAAACAACCTGAACTAAAAATAGACAAAATTAATTAGTAAGTATCACATTAGTATAAGACTATGAAAACAGTAACATTTCAAATTTTTTGAGTCCTACTATATATACAGTAAAGTACACCATAAGTCATATAGAATCAACTCCACTGGTATAATGAAAAAACTATCATGTCATTTTGCAAAAGTTAAGTTTCTTAAAAGATGTTTTATACCTATTGCCAGTCCTAAAGAATGTGGTTTTGGCAAGCTTCTTAAACCCAGTATTTAACTGCTTCATAGCCATTCAACCTTGAAAAATAAACCAGACTCTTTTTTTTTTTTTTTTCTTCATCTTACTGTAACCGTAAAACTTAGATAGCCAGTTACCTTTAGGGAACACCACATTTATTCAGTTAATAACAATTAAAGAGTTCTGTAACTAGATAATTTCAAAGAGAGCATCAATTTTCCCAATTTATTTATGCAATGCTCAGCTTGCAGTGAAAACCAATTGTCTGGAACAAGGGTAAGTGGATAAGAACTAAAATTAAGCACTGAGAAATTAGACATTTAACTACTCTCATTATATACATCTACTAATCACTGTGAGCATATAGGACTGCTGCTCTGAGTTCCTGAAAGGATGCACTTTCCCCCTTTCTTCTTAGAAAGATGCATTCTTCTAATTCTTTGCCACTGACATTTCCTAGGCAGAAGCAGAGCCAGACCTTCGACAAACCTACTTTGCGGGAGGAAGACATATAACATGGTAAAACTGGAAAAGAACATCAAGATATCAGCCCACTTCTTTGTGCTGTGTTTCTTTGTGCTTTTCCTTGCACAAAAATTAAATAAAATATTCTTTGTTTGCAAGAAGAAACATACCGGGAAGAAGTTTCTACCTCCCTATAGCAACCAAAGTGAAAAATGAAATGAAATGAAATGAAATGAAATGAAATGAAATGAAATGAAATGAAACGAAACGAAATGTAATGAAATGAAATGAATCAACTTGATGTATGGTTTAAACGAGGAAACTTTCAGACAAGGGGATAAACCCTGCATACCTGCCTCAATACTTCTTCTGCCATTACGGGGACACTGTTATTGTTACCTGTAGCAACCAAAAATCACAGGCTGTCCCAACACACTGCTGCTTTGGGGTCCACGACTTCAAATTTTACTTTTGAATGCAATGAATGTTATAGCAACATAAATTCACTGCAGTGATTCTTTTCCCAAGGCAGCTTCTGACACGTTATCTGAAGGCTAAGCAAACGCACTTAGGCACGAGACATCAGCACTGTCCGAAGCTTCCTGGCACAAGCTCTGTATCAGAAACGCTTATTTCTGATGATCAGCGCACACGTATATGCTACACACAAAAGAGGGATTTCGGCTTATTCCCGGGCCGAGGACCCCAGGCCATGAGCCACGGCTGCCGCTTGGGGTCGGCGGGCCGAGAAGCCAGCCACCGCGGGGAAACGAAACCACCACTCGCCATGAAACCACCGCTGCCATCGTCGAATACGAGGCCTCCCTGAGAACACCCGTACCGCTGATGCCCCAGGCTGGGGCCGGCGCCGCCGCAGCCCCACCGGGGGCTCACGGCACGACCGGAGAGCGCGGCGAGGAGCGCGGCGGCGGCGCGACGCCGGCTCCCACCGCCCCCTCCCGGCCAAGCGGCGCAGACCCCGCC
>VXAC01001425.1:1468424-1506826 GCA_013399225.1 Rhipidura dahli
GGGGCCAGGCGGGGTGAGCGGGGCCCTGGCAAGCGTATGCAGCCCGGCGGCCCGGCCAGCGGGAGCAGGGGATGGAGGGCAACAGGCCCGGCGGGGAGCCAGCAGAGCTGCTCAGCTGTGGTTGTGTACAGAGCGGACTCCCTCCCTCCCTCGGTCTCGTACGCTGCTGAGCGATGTGTAAATAAAGCGAGGGGCGCGGTGGGGGCCGGGAGGCGTTCATCCGGAAAGGGAATTTGAAACGGTGTTCCATAGCCTCCATTCAGGCGAAGAGAGAGTTGGTGCCACGCTCTGTTTGACAGGCAGCCTTTAAACTCTCGCCTGGCTTTTATTTTTAATCTCTCCTCACTCAGGATGCCGCAGTTTGACAGCCGTGAGTCAGTGTGAATCCAGGCGCTCCTCCTGTGTGGGATGTTGGAAAGGAGGTCCCAGCCGCAGATGCCTCGGGCGGAAGCAGCAGCGGCACTTTCGCTTCAGGGCTCTGAGCGTGCCACCGGGGTGACTGCAACAGGCTGAGCAGGGCGCCTGCCGCATGCTGTCCCTAGGTCACGGTAAAAACAGCCACGGTAAAAACAGGATGCAGAAGAAAATAGGAGAGATGATGTGATTTGGGGCCAGGTCTACTTGGCATAATTATGCCTTGCATGTGTTTCAGTCAGGCTTAAAGCATACTGACTACCTAGAGGATGATGGAAGTTATGAAATGGAATAAAGCTACTATTGTCCCATGAATCTTGAGAGGATTTGAGGCTGACATTTCCCTAAAGGCCACCATTGTGTCCTCCAGAAAGTACATAACACAGATTACAGATGCAGCATTGCTGCTGTTTTCACTTTAGAGCACACATACCCCCTTGAGAAAATTATATATATATATGTAGTCTTTCTTAACAGCAACTGAGTAAATCTTTGTTTGATAAAATTGTATAAATATAATTTCTGTAAATAGATCAAGCAAAACATGCAGTTGTTGTTGGTACCTAGGGATATGGTTTAGTGATGGACCTGGCAGTCTTATATTAATGATTGTACTCAATGATCTTGGAGGTTTTTTCAGCATTAATGTTTTTATGATTTTATGAAGCAGAGCTTCATTCATGGAGGAAAATGAACCAAGAATTTGTTTTTCTTAGATGCTGAGCTCAGATATCAAGGAAGAGGAAAACTTTGCTTCAGAGAAGACTACATTAGGAAAAAAATACCTTGGATTTCTTTCAAGTCACAGGCCAGAAAACCTGCTCAAGACAGTCCTTCAAAAGAGAATCCTCTTCTGCGTCATCATATGCAATCTGTGTGGGTTGTTTGTGTTTTTCTGGGTTTTGAGGTGGTGTGTTTTTGTTGTTGTTTTTTTCAGAACCAGAAACAGGGATTGTAGAAAGAGGTCTTTTCATGCATTTTTTTTCTGGTAAAACAAAATGCATTGCTCATCCAGTTTTGAGAAATCCTTAGTGTGGGTCGGTCAGCTGTGGGCCACCTTGGCTGGAGCAAATCACTTTCAGCAAGAAAGAGTTTCTAGTTTTCTGTGAGAGTCCATTGAAGCCTGACTGAAGCAGTCAGGAGACTCAACATATATAAACCTCCCTTTTGTAAAGGAGTATCTTTAGGGGGGTGGAAGTGGTGGTTTGCAATGTCTAGCAGCTATGCTGTTGTTAAAAGGCTGCAGCGAAACTGTGGAACTCACCATAAATCAATATACATGCCAGTCAACATGCATTTTCCTCCAAATTACTGCAGTGCTGATGACAAATAGGATTGTCACTTAAATCCACATTTGGATGCTATTTTATGTCTAAACTGGTTTTTTGGCTGTAATATCCCTGGAAAGTGGTGCTTATTACTGATACCTTTGGGCAGCTTGAAGTATACCCTCTTTAGAACAGAAGATACTATAACAACGCTGCCAAGTGTTATTTAAAATTATGAATAGTCATTTTACAAATAAGGCCACTATCCACCTCACAAAACAGCACAGCAAAAAAATTACTAGCTTTACTTTTGGTATACATTTTTGTACCCTAAGTTACTATTAAAGCTTAATAGTTTTGTTTTTTGGTTTTGGAATTTTTTTTTTAAGAAAAAGCCTTTTTTAAAGTTATACCATGAGTAACATTTGAAAGAATGAGTAAGGTTTATTAAATCTTGCCATCAGTTAAGGAATTCTCTGGTTTCCCAGTTTTTATTCTACAAAGTCTCAATGGTAAGATAAACATGTTTAACCATATAGTTACACAACAGGCAGTTCATCCAGATGTCATCCAAATGAATGAAACTCAGCCACTGTGTTTCCTAAGAGTCTCCATCCACTTGCAACATTAGTCCAGGAGAAGCACAGTAGTGTCTATTTATTCTACCTTTCCCCCACAAGATCTGCCAGCAGAACCAACTGGCCCTTGTATTTATTTCTTACCTTTGGAAGACAACTGTATGAGCTCCACCCTTTAACCTCTTCTATGTAAATGGAGCCTGTCTTACTCAAGAATTTTCCCCCTCCACACACCCCCCTTTTTTTTTGATACAAACAGGTCAGAAAAGGCTTCTGCAGCTTTTTAAGCTGAGAGTATGCTTAGTTTATGCACTTGAGAATAAGCTCTATATTTAAGGAATCCATTATTTAGTTTTGCATCATCGCTTATTTGGAATGTACATGATAGGGCTGCAAAACAGAAGAAAGCCAGTCTGCTTTCCAGCACAGCTGTAAGTTAAACAATATGTCTATAGTGTTCTTTAAAGATTAAATGACACTCTTAATTGAGTTTCCTCTTCAATTTCAATGTTTATTATGAAATATGTGGAAGCTCTGGTGGAACAGATAGAAAATTATGAGCATTAATTTATTAGCACACACTACCTTTTGGGACAAAAGATGACAGAAACCTCATTTTTTAAATATATGCAGAAAAATTGCATATTCATTGAGAAGAATAAGTTATTCCAGACATTTCAGAAAATGTCTTGCAATGACAGCTGAAATGTTGAGCTAATAAAAGAAAATTGTGAAAGGATACACGTTTATTCATATGTCAAAAATATCACCTCCACTACTCCATAGTCTGATGATTTGACTGAGCTATGATGATCCAGTCTTATCTCACCATTTTGTCTGTAATGACTTTCAGGGATATAGACCCAACAGACTTGACCCAACTCAGATGTGTTCTTGCAAATGTTGCAAATATGTTCTTGCAAATATAAACACTCACTTTATTAGAAAATATAGAAGTTTTCATTCTTTATGGTATACCAACTATGCACTGTCATAGCCTACCAGATTAAAAAATACTCTCTATAAAATGACTGCATATAAAGCACAATAAATGAGGTCTGCAGGTTTGAAGTTTTCACAAACTTGACACATAAAAAATTTTAGTCTAAATTTTCCCAGTAATGCTATTAATGCATAGGAAGTGGTGCAACTTCCCTTTTTGACATATTGACAGAAAACAAGTGGCCAGGTTTCATTCAGTAGTGGAAGGGAAAATTGTTGCTCTAACTTTTGTTTCTTTTCCAGAGCTTTGTGGAAAGGGTTTCTGGTATATGTTTTTTTCTGCTTCATAGGATACTACAGCAACTGATGGCTGTGCAATTAATCTCAAACACTCATAATTTTGAACCATTACTTTTGCAATTTAATACACAAGAGACTCCCATAGCATGCGAAGTGTATAATGAAATTTTAAAAATAGCTGCATCTAAAATTCAGAAAGGTACAGGGAAGCAAACATTGTAGCTCAGATGAGTCTGTAATTTGCTAGAAGGCTGAGTGGTATTGCTGAACACAACTAGAGCTGTCCTCAAAGGAGCAATAGCATGTTTTTTCTTTCATTACTTTCTTTGACCCTCTGAAAGGGTAATACTTACAGGCTTTGTGTACTGATATTTAAATCCATTGTACGTATGTCTAAGCATAAGCTTCTGCTAACTATTCTATAAGAGATGAGATTAAGTGATTTAAAATTCCCCCTGACACAATTAAAATGGCAATAAGTTTTATTTACAAAATTACATGTTAACTTGTTATTTTCTAAACTTTGGAATTTCTCATGTTAGGTTTTTAATCTTCTCAGAAAAATCTATCTCCAAAGCAAGTTATTTTTAAAAAATTGACTTTTCTTTGCTGATATTTCAAGTACTTTTAGTGAAACTCCTTGGCAGTTACTTTGGTGGTTTAACAGAAAACAGCAAATCTTCTGTTTACCCAAATGTTATTTCTGTAACTTTTTATTATAGAATGTGCTTTTTCTGTACAATCCAGTGTAAATTTACATTGAGCATATCCTTTATGATTATGGAATACAAAACTTCTCCTTCCCTGAGGCAGGGCATGTTAATAAAAGAAACCTCAAACACTTGAAGTGGATATGTGGATATACAGAACATACCACAAAACACATGAAATAAGTCAATCTCCAGGCTGATTTATAGAAACCTGTGAAGGTATTCCTGTTACTTTCTCACTCAGCGGCTGTAGCAGTCCCTGAGTGCTTAAACAAATCAGAGGAAAGCAAAAAACTCCCAGAAAAACAGAAACAAAGCAGATCCAGAGTGTAACAAATAGACATTACATCTGTCTGTCTTGTTCTTTGTAGGTCAAGCTCTACATGTGAGCTTAAAGATTCTTTACTCAAATTTTATTTGTACTCTTTTAGATTCACATTCAGGGCACTGAAGGAAAAAATACTTAAGGATATATAATTCCATAGCATAAACCCAAACTCGTGGTTGCTTGCAATGGAAATCTGCAAGAACATGTTCTCTGGTGTGCATCCTGTAACACTGTGTGGCAGCATCAGTTGGCCCACATCAGACATGCAAGTTCCTGAAAAGTTAGGATCTCACATGCTAAAAGGAAGTGTGCTAGTTGGAAGCAGCCAACCTACAATGGTGCAGTACAGTTATGGTCAGTTCTTGGTCTGTTTTGTGGTTTGGCCTGGAAAAGACAGTACAGATACTATTAAATATGTCATCAGGAACATTCCTTTTGGTCAGAAAAGCGAGTGTATCTGTGCTTCTTTAAATCTACCTCATTATCCTTTTCTTTCGTATCATCTCTTTCACATGTGGAGGGAAGTTACCTTTTATCTTTTCCCAAAATAGGCTTTCCCATAACTCAATTTGCAAGAGTGATGGATGGATATAGATGGAGGGAGAGGCAATGTAGGAAGAGATCTTTGGGGACCTCTGCTGTCCTCATTGTGCCATATACTTCTTTAGAAGTTGTCACACATGATTCCCCAATTTTCAACTTTGGAAGCTTTTATTTATCTTTTGAACAGATTTTTTTTTTTTTTTTTTTGCAAAGGCATATAGTGATAGGACAAGGGGAAATGGCCTTAACCTGGAGGGTAGGTTTAGAATACGTGTGAGGAAGAAATTCTTTGATGTAAGGGTGGTGAGGCACTGGAATAGGTTGCCGAAGGAGGTTGTGGTCTCCCCATTCCTGGAGGTGGTCAAGACCAGGCTGGATGATGCTCTGAGCATCATCTGAGGTTCCCTGCCCATGGCAGGGGTTTTGGAACTACAATATCCTTACAGTCCCTTGCTATTCTCTTTTGATATTAACAATGTTTTGGTACTAGTGAGGTCCTGGCCTCAGTAATAATGCTAAGAAGAGTGCTCACCCTTTCAGAGGAAGTCACAGAATTGCAGAATCACAGGATAAGCTGAGTTGAAAGGGACCCACAAGGATCATCGAGTCCAATTCCTGGCCCTCCCTCCCTAAGTGTCGCACCATGTGCCTGAGAGCTTTGTCCAAATGCTTCTTGACCTCTGTCAGACTTGGTGCTGTGACCACTTCTCTGGGAAGCCCGTTCTAATGCCCAACCAAAAAACCTTTTTCTAATATCCAACCTAAATCTCCTCCAGCATAACTCCAGGCCATTCCCTTGGGTCCTGTCATTGGGTACCACAGGGAAGAGAACAGTGTCTGCCTTTCCTCTTCCCTTCAAAAGGAAATTGTAGACTGCAGTGATATCTCAGTCTCCTCTTCTCCAGGCCGAACAGAACAAGTGACCTCAGCTGCTCCTCATGTGGCTTTTGCTCAAGGCCCTTCACCGTCTTTGTTGCCCTCCTGTGGATACTCTCTAATAGTTTAATACCTTTCTTATATCGACCACAACTGCCCCCAGCACTCGAGGTGAGGCAGCCACAGTGCAGAGCAGAGAGGGACAATCCCCTCCCTTGCCTGGCTGGTGATGCTGTGCCTGATGCCCCCCAGGACAGGGTTGGCCCTGCTGGGTGCCAGGACACTGCTGACTCATGTTCAACCTGTCATCAACCAGGGCCCCCAAGTCCCTTTTCATGGCACTACTTTCCAGCATCTCATTCCCCAGTCTCTCTGTACATCCAGGACTGCCCCATTCTAGGTGCAGAGTCTGGCACTTTCCTTGTTGAACTTCATGTGGCTGGTGATTGCCCAGTCACTACTTCAGAACTTCATATGGTGGGTGATGGCCCAGTTTGTCAAGGTCTCTCTGCAGGTGTTCAAGACCATACAAGACTGGGCTGAAGTGATCATCATCTTGGTTTTCCATGGTCTTAAGTCATAAATGTAGGTCCACAGTTGAGACAGTTTCTTACAGGACTGCCAATATCTATCTGCTGAACCCACAGGACCTTGTCAAGGTGTAACTGGTAAACTGGGTAAACAGGAAGAGCAGTCATACAAAAGCAGACAGTTGAAGGGGAACATGAAGGTCAAGGTCTGTATGTAACTCTCTTGATAGTCATGAGAGTACAAAATAAGAGGAAATTCGTCATGTCTGAAAAAAGAAAACCAACAAGGCAAGGGTTTGAACTCTTGCCAGGCTGCTTGACCTTCATAATGGGTTCAAGGCTATTGTAGCATTCTGCAGGCATTCCTTGGTGTTTGTGAAGCTCTGGCAAACACTCGAGTACTCATTGCTCAGCAGACAGAAACTGAAACAGTCATGCTGATAGTTTGGGTACAGAGTTGTGGCAAGCGGATTTATCCACAAGGAAGATGGCACAGGAGCAAGTGCTGCTGGCACATAAAGAAAATGGATCAAGGAGAGTGTGGCCAGCCAGATGGCCTCTGGCTGATCATATGCTTATGCAAATACTAGATTAAAACCATGGAAGAGAAATAAAATGCAGATGTTTATACTAGATTGGTTTCTTCTGTGAGGGTAAATCATATAAGAAAATGCTAAAAGGGTAATGCCTGGTGTCACACACAGGTCAATTACACAGCATGACCATTTCATTCTGCTGTTCAATGATTACTTGCACTTTAAGAAATCAATGCAAATTTAAGTTATATAGTTTTACATTGATAAAAATAGTAGAATTCACTGCTGTTTTCCTCCATCTTTTGCTGGCTTTAACACTTTCAATTTTAACACTGTGTATGGAATAACTGGATGGTGAGCAAGGCTGCTGAAGTTTAAATTGAAAACAGCTGGGATACTTTTCCAAATAACATGGTTAAAATACTCCTATCCAATTAGATGCATGTTTCTGGGAGAACAAGGAGGGGGAATAAGGAGAACCTCTATCAAAATAAATGTTTTCAGTTTTACATGCAGTCAGTTACAGAAAGCACTGATAAGAATGTTAAGTATCTGTCCAAGTATCTACCTAGAGATAGCTAGGAGCTATGATAGCAGGAATATTGAAAAATGGGTAAAGAGAAGGAAAACACAACCCAAAAATTAATTGTCAGTCTGAAATCCACTCATAAGAGGGTCTGTTAAACAAAGCAGTATAGTGCATGAGTCAGCTCCATGTTTTGAGGAGAGGGAGCAGGTGTCTGTAGTAGCAGGGCAGTACAGCGGGCACTGCCTGTAGTGCCCTCCTGCAGTGTAGCAGATTTGAGGTTGGAAACTGATCTCTGTGCCTCTTCCTGATTTCACTGCATCCAAATATGAGCAGCCAGCCTTTTGAGAGGCAGGGAAATGGTGTGGTGAGGGAATCCTACATTAAATATTAACTGACTATTTAGTTGAGAAACTGCAGAACCTTTGCAGAGGTGCAGATGATCTGCGTAACTGTAAGAGGAATGCCTTATGACATTGCTCAAAAGAGTCTGAGAATAAAGTCAACTTGAAATTGGGTGAATCATGACTCCAAACATCTGAGCTTGCAGATTCTCAGTGCAGTCAGTATTTGACAGCCAAATCTCTGAAGGTTACACCATCTGCTGGGATTTGAAGGACAGAGCAGGATTCCCCTCTGTTCTAGCTTTTCCCTGTGTCTTTCCCAGATGAGGATGGCACTTACTAGGTTGACAGTGAACTACAAAAAAATTAAACTTCCTGTGTTTTTCAGTGTCACTTTTGGAGACAATTGTGATTGCAGCACTGAGGATTGGAGTCAGGAAATATTTGTGGATAGGGAAGGTAGGAATACTGGAACATTGTACAAAGCAAAGGAGGAGAGAGGAGTTAAAACAATGGATAAAATGTCTTAAGCTACCCAAGTACACCTCTTCTAGGACATCAAGAAGTTCATGCTTTCTACACACCCATGGGCAAACATCTGGTATTTGGAATTGAGGTGGGTACTTGTCCTCAGTTAAGAGCCTCAGCTCTTGGACTGTGGGTAATAACCAAATATCCAACAACTGTTATGACAGGTAAGATTTGAAACTCAGGAGTGTCAGAATACTCAGGATGTTTATGGCACATGACATTAAGCATTCCAGGAGAATGTTAATCCACCTGTAAAAGAATACCTTTGACATCAAAGATGTCTTAGCTTGAAATCTAATAATTTTACCGAAAACTGAAAATAACCTACATGATGGATTTTTTAATCTTAGGCTCTAGAATTCCTTTAAAAATCTAGGAAGTGTCACTGTAAGGGCCACAGAGTCAGTTTGTCCTGAGTTGAAAGTCACAGCATCCTGGTTGCCTGTTGAACCTTACAGGCTTTAATGCACACATGAAGCACTGCTCAGTTTAGACTTTGGTCAAAAACCACTTTTCTCAACTTCCCAAGGAAGTTTTATTTTCATATGCTCTTGTGCAAACTTTCCTTTGATATATTCCACATCCTTCAGTAAAAAGAAAAGCTCAGAATTAAATCCTGGACATGCTAAACATGACAGTCCCTTTTGCTATTGACCTTAGGAGTGCAATGATACTGCCCAGATCTTTTTTCCAGTAATTTTAAACCCATCATGTTATTGTCTAGTTGGTAGAACAAACTAAAAACCTGCTTCTGCCTAAAACACACAGTGCCAAATAATACTGTGCTATAAATCAGTATTATTCCTCAATGATGGGACCTATTGCACTATCCATTTTCTTTCTGTCTTCTCTAGAGTAAGTTAATGTGACACAATTAAAAAAAGATGAAGAGCAGAAGGGCATTTTCATGTAATCTTTAAAAGAATGGTACTCTTAAATGAAGACTATAATTATGTCTAGTCTATGTTAGATGCACATGACATGGTATTTTGCTTTCTAATAAAGTCTATCTTCAGAATTCATTTAGCTCTGCCATATCACAATGAAGAGCAATAAAACTACCTAGATAGAAAGGCAGCTGCAATACATTAAAAAAAACCCCCCGAAGATTCTGTTCTATCTTGTTTCAGGAAGTTTTGAACACCCAATGTAAGGAACTAAATCATCTAGCTTTCAGTTGAACAGTACATAATTGTTCACACACACTATATCTAGCCTATACCTAGTTGCCCAGAGGTGATATTTACCATTATGGAGCAAGATTATTTTGATCTGTGTTGAGGAATTTGTAAGCATTTATGATGTCTACTCCCTTTTATGTAGGTGATAAGTACACACAAATCTGGGGAACGAGGTCATTGCTCATATACTCAAAGCCTTGCAACACTGGGCCCTTATGAAATATTATAACCACGTGTATTTATGAAATATTTTTGTTTAAGAGTGTACTCAGCTAATGTTTGCATGACCTTTAAACAAAATAATGTCATTGTTCTGGGTTCATTGCAAATGAAAACATGGAGCATGATAGGAGTCTCTGAAAAGCTTTGAGGGAGGTTCTAATACAGAGTGAGTGAATGTGTAACATGAGAGGTGCCCATTCCTTTGTATTAGGCAGTGAGAATTCATGTTTTATCTTGGAGATGCTTGACACATCAAAAAATACCTATCTTTTTGGGTAATCATCAGTGTAAAAAATTATTTAGCTCATTCTTCTATCCCTTTTTATTTGCGTATCTTCACACTATAACAATTTTTCACCATTCTGTTTCTGATTTTCAGAAATATAAATTTTTACTATTAAATCTCTATATGCATGTCATCTATTACTTTATTTATACCTTCATAAACCAGATTAACTCCAGATATACTCAAATAAAGGCAGTGGAATGAAATCAAATGAAATGAGCATTGACTAGCAAGTGTAATGTTAGAAATCTACGTAAGAATCCAGGTATATATCTTGCATTAGTCCAAAGTACTGCCTGTTATGTGACTGGATGGCTTGACAGAAACAAGTGATCACAGCTGTTGTTTACTGAGGGCTTAGGACAAGTGGCTGTACATTATGTACCTATCCCCAGGTGCAGCAGGTTATCTGCTCTAAATATGAATTTAGCTGAGTGTGACAATTTTAACATGAGAGACCTTAGAGGTAAATACAGGATTAATATTCCTGTGCAGGTGGCATCACTCAAGGGTGGAAGTTTAGCCGAGTTCTTGGCATTGAAGCTTAAAATGTCAAGCATTATCTGGGTCTATGCTTATGATAACTCTTCCCTAGAACTCAGAATTTTATGATGGTGTTGGGAATATATAAGATGCTTTCTAATCCTCTGCAGGCATTCAGCTAAATTCCTGACCAGATTTCTGGTATCAAAGGGGATCTATTTTCTTCTGTAGTACAATTGTGTACTTTTTCAGCAGGACCTCTAAAAGCTCTCATAGACATTAATGGTCCTCAGTGAGTCTGCAGAGGCTTTTTACCATGAACAAGGAAATAGGACTTTTTAAAATCATCAGCAAAGGAGTATTTATCTTTCTTTTTGTTTTGTGCAATTTTTTCATACTATGAGCAAGGAAGAATTTTCTTTGGCTATTTTTTTGTTGTTGTTGGGTTTGTGGGGTTTTTTTCCTTGTTTGTTTCTGTGGCTAGTTGGGGGTTTTGGGTTTCGGTTTTTGTTGGGTTTTTTTTGGATTTTTTTTTTTTTTACCATGAGGTAGGAAATGTTTTGGGTTTTTTCACCATGATGTAGGAAGTGAATCTTTTTTGACAGGTCACAGCTACAAACTTCTTCAAGTACATATTCCTCATCTTCTGCAGTGTTTTTCCATATAAGATCTGAAAAGGTCAACAAACTTGTAAAGTGCATGTTGTGTGCATTATGCCTGCAGGATATGCTTTACATAAAAATTTCTTTGATACTCTCCCACTGTCTACATTGAAAGGGCTTCTGTGTTGTAGAAATCACTAAGAGGGTGGCCACAGTACCTCAGTGCAACATCTCACTCCGTCAGGGCATAATGGCATTACAAGGTCTGCAACAGCTGCTGCAGAGATATATCCGTGACTCATCTGAAATCCTACTATGAATAAAGCACTAATCCAGCATCATAACCTCTTCTGCTAGCCAAAGAAATATGCTAAATATAAATAAATCTGTTTTAGAATGCACATGTTGTGGAAGGTTGGTAAGAGTTCAAAGAAGTTGAAAAGCTCTATTTTCCCAGAAAAGGAAAATTGAAGGAGAAATGAAAAGAAAGTTTTCTCAAAGTCTTCCATTTCCATTTCTATTCTAGTTCTTTAGAGATAATCTATTTAGAGATACTAGCACCAGGAGACTAATGTAATGTTTATCTGAGAGAAAAGGATCATGAAATGTAGACAAGTGAAATCACTGTTACATCAGGTGTTTGGAAATTAAAACAGATGATTATTCAGGTTTTGAAACACAAAACAGTGTTTGCCATTTTAACTAGTTCATCTAGTTGCAAAACCTCCACCAGCACCAGCACGACCTGCTGTACATTTTTTCTCTCTTACCAAGCTGAATTTGATGCATGTGAAGATATAAAAGACAAGCTTCCTCTAAGCCAAAAAAATATTGCTTTATACATTCTTTTAATTCTGAAACATTAACCTGCTGAAAAGGAGGCTGTTCGTACTCAGAGAAATACCTACTGTAAACTTAGATCCAGAGAGATCTAAGATCATTTTGACTCACCTTTCACTGCAATGCTATGGAATAACTGAATTCGGTGTTACTGAATGGAAAGATCAGCATAAATAGGACTGAATGCAGTTTGTGCAATGTCTCAATTTTAATAAGCTTATTTGTAGCTTTAAAACCTGATGAGATGGTGATCTATTTATATCTCAGCAATACTGCACACAGCTGCAGTGTGCTTAGGACCCAGAGAACTGAGTGGTCTTGAACCAAATGGAGCTTTATGCAGAGATGATTTAAGGGGAAAGTATAGTTTGCCAAAGCAAAATACAAGAAAAATGTGGTTTTGCTAAACCAGATGCTTTTCTGGGACATGGAAGTGAGAAAAGTAAAGGTGTTTCATCCTCCATTGTGGAAGAGCAGCATGTGTCCAGTTGACAGGATCCCTGTTTTATTAATTGTTTCCTTCAGTGAGCTAGAAGACAAACATTAATTTAGCTCTATATAGTGCCTCTCATTTCCTGCAGTGATTTCCACAATTGTTTCTTTACCAGTAAAATATAGCTGATAATAGCTTTTGGAAACAATTGCAAAATTCTTAGTTTAGAACAAAATGAATAGTATTGCTTACTTTTCATTCTTCTCTTGTAAAGGAGCAAATATAGAAAACTAAGTAAAACAAGATTTAAAATTAACAATCCATAAAATTATGTGTTATTTTCCAGTCAAGTGAAACATTTCCTGTATATTTATGGAGAATTATTTTAATTGTGGAGATAAGTTGACTCTAATGGTTGTCAATGTCACATGATTACTGAACATGCATAAAACACAAACTGCAACGGGTGTATAAATCAAAGCAGTGACTCAGCATTCAGCACACGACCTTTGCCTTGGTTTCCCAGAGGCAATGTGGTGATGAAAAGAAATTGATTCCTTTCTCTCATAGGGAAATTAAAAAGAGGAACAGAAACCTGTTCAGGTTCCTGCAGATGTTCTACCCTCCTCTCAATTCTTGTTGTGTGAGTGGCCAGCAGTTTCACTCTCAGAACTTTTGCACTTGCTGCCTTCCTCTTCCCAATGGGAGCTGCCTGTTGCCATCTGGAAAGAAAACTGTAGCCTCTACTAACAATGGCCACAGAGGGTGTCAAATATATTTGGGTAGTGTGATGACGGGCCAGTCATGGAAGGCAAAGGTAGATGCAGGACCCATCTAAAAGGGAAAGAGAAGAGTTGTGCAAATACACTGCATGGTACAAGTGTGTTGGTCAGTGCAAAGCTGCTCTGCTCCAAGAAATGTTTACTTGCACAAGGCTGAGAGAGGCTGCAAGAGCTGGATCCCCATAGTAGTGTCTGAAGCGTGGAGATAAAGCCAAGGAGACACATACACTAACTGGATTCATGATTGCACAAGAACATTTTCTTTCCTTGACTTTGAGATTAAATAATTCTGAGGATGGGGGGGGATGCTGTCACAGTAAAAGCACCTGCTATAAACTACATTTGACAGGTAATAAAACTGATATTAGTTGAAATCCCTGCCTTTGCAGGGACTTCACAGTTGAGAGTAAAAGAAGCAGTCCTGAGGTTAAACACCATCTCTAACCTTATCAACAGCTTCGGTATGCTCTTTTTTTTTTCTGTAAAACAAGAGTTTGATTTCAGTCCTGTGCATGAAAATCCTCTGCTTCCATGGAAGACAAATGTGCAACTGTAATGCTGCACTATTTTTGAAAATAATACAAACTGCAAGAACAAGAGAAAAAAGAAATAGCTTGCAACAGTGTATGTTCCATACATAATGATGGCACAGAAGGAAAAAGCTCTCATGAGTTGTCATTTATGAAACAGAAGTAAAACATTCATTCATGGTGTAAAAGGGAGTACTGGGAATCCCATGCGATGCTAGTAATCACTTTCACAAAGATTAGTGTAGGAAACTAATTCATTCCCCATTCTGCAGCACTTATGAATTATTCAGTTAATCCTGTTTGGGAAGATAAATGCTGGATGCTATAGGACCATATGCTATGATATTTTTAAATTTATTTTGATAATTGTCAGTCTTCAAATTTGCTTTTCCAGAATGCCAAATATTTTTGCTTTAGTTCCTGTATTTTGCTTCTTACCACTGAGTTTACAAGAACCCCCATATGTGTTACTACTTGACAAGATTTCTGAAATGAGTCAATTAAAAAAGGTTTGATGCTTTAAAAAGCTACTGTAGACATTCTGTCTCAGATATTAACAGTATTTGTCAGTCACCAAAAAAACTCAGCTTATCTGGACTTTTTTCCAGGACTTGGAAAACTTTCATTAGGTTTTAAACATTTTTAATCTAGGTCTTATGTCAAGAGTGATGTAAAGTTCAAACTGAGATGTGTTTATGAACTGAAAAAATCAATACAATTTGATGAACAATCTGGCAAAATACTGAATAAATACTCATTATTTGTTTGGGTGAAGAAAATTTGGTTGATTTTAAGATGACTGCTGGAATACCATGCAGTGACTTATGGCACAGGCTACTGCTACCTTGTGCTTTGTCTCAGGGCTGCAGTCCTGAGACTTAATGTATTGGACATTCTTTTAAAACAGTCCGAGTATTTTATAGAATACCCATTTCAGTTCTTACTTCACCATGAAATGCTTAGTATATTGGTTCAAAGCACTATTTATACTGTTAAAGTGAAGATGTTACTGCTCTGTTGAGTGCCTTGATTTCAGTGGGGACAAAAGGGATGCAGTAAAGAACTTTTATTATGCAACTGAAACGAGAGATGCCCTTCACCTGATGTGATTTTTTTTCTTTTGCAGTCCTGTATTCTGCAGCAGACAGTTGAGTGGCTGAAGAGCAGCGCTGCCATGCTGGGAGCTCCTCTGCTCCACCGCAGCGCCGCGATTGCGATGCCTCTGCAGCCACAGCCAGCCAAGCAAACACAGTTGCCAGCTGAGTGCTAGGATCAAGAGTTAGCCTGCTGACAAAAAGCCCAGTAGCTTTCCTAAGTGCTTGCCTTCCAAGAAGAAAGCTGGCCTTTTCTCCCCCTAGAAACATCTCTCATTCTCAGTGCTCATTCTCCGTGTGTGCTTAATCTGTCATCGTGCTCTTGTCAAAAAAATGTCAGAGTTGTTTGACCTGACACAAATCCTGTCTCTGGAACAGCAAGGCGAGTCGGCTGAAAGAATCCATGTCAAAAATAGTTTTTTGATAGCATCATAATGTGAATGCACCTGGTTATTCTGAAAATATATGGGAGAGCATGCATATCAGGAAAGTGCTTGTTAATTCTGCCACAGATTTAACTGTATAAGAGTATTCAGTATCCAACTGACAATCCACCTGAAAATAAAAGAAGTGAAAAACCAGTATATGTGCATGAGTCAATTTAGCAGTCAGAGATGACTTTTGTATTGATAGCAGACCAACACATTTTCTCCACAGTCCTTTGCTTGGTGCACCTTCAGGGCAGCTTAGTTTCCACCCAGGGCACCACTGCACTTATACCCCAGCAGTCCCTGCCCCACCAGGCCTCCCCAGCCCCAATTCCAAACTCACATCATTTCTCTTGAGAGCTTCTTCAGATGCCTTGAAATGCATCACTTCTGTCTCAGTAGTAGAGAAAGGCAAAGCCTTAATCCTCAAAGCAGGGTATAAAATGGCTTTTGTGTGTATGCATATGTGCATATGTATGGAGGACACTTGGGAGATACAGGCTCATATTTTTTCATGGTAACAAAGAAGGAAATAATTTCAGGTTATTTAGTGTGCCCAGGTCCCAGATATGTTAATTATTAGAGGTAAAGGACAAGAAATGCAGCTTCAAGTAAAGTACGGTTATCAGAGATATATTTTGTAGGAATTGCTGTAGCTATATCTGTAATGCTCTTTTATGTGTTATTCTCTGGAAATTCTCATTTCTGTGGAGAAGAGGAAGAGAATGACAGATGCTTTAATACAGTGATCATTTTCCCTTTTGCATTCATGAGTAGGCCTTGAATTCTGCTCCTGGGGTTTACATCATTAGAATTCTACTTGACCTAAGTCTTCCTTGCATACTTTGATTTTATGACACCATTAAGTTTATTTGGAAATGGAATTATTTTCATCCTAATTACTTTCCTTGTCTGTGTTGTTTTCACAAAATGACACAGAGATTAGAAAGGAAAAGAAAGTAACCATACAAGTCCAAGAATACTTTCCTGATGTTTTATTTAGTTTAGCCTAGCAACTCTCTACTCTGAGGCATGCTGGTGAACAGTGTAGGATCTGGCTGGAAAAAAATCCAAGTTACAAGATATGTGACACATTTAGTAAAACTGCTTTAAGAATGTAAGAATGCAAGACTGCACAGGATCCATGTAGGTCAAACTTTACTTTTTATAGAAGGATTGAAATATTCTTAGGCTTTTTCCTACTTGATTAATTTTTTCCCACCAGAAGAACAACAACATCTGTGTGATTTTTACAGAAATGCATTGCTTCAGTTGCCTTTCTTTGTCATCTCCTCCCATCTATGAGCAATATTGGATATTTCCCTTGTGTTAAACATTTTTAACAGGATGTTGATCTTGCATTTTATAACCTTGCCAATTTTTTATTTATCTGTGTTTTCTTTTTTTATCTGCTGCTGTGTGGTGGTTAAGTGTAATTGACACCTTGTGGAAAACCTTTCACATTATTTCTGCTAGTGGGGATAATGATTCATCCAGTTAAGATGTCTTCTTAAAATTAGAAGATAATAAAGACATTTACTTTTCACTTAATGAGAACTCCTATCTTCTTTCCTTAAAAAAACTTTTTTTTTTTTTTTTACCCCTTCTTCTAGAACACAGGGAAAAAGCTGGTCAAATGAGCTAGTTGTTTTGCTTGGGCTATTGTTTCTACTTCCTTTGGAGGACACATTTGCAATCTATAGATTGTTGGTTAATTTTTTATCATTTCCTGTATTTTATGTGGGAACTTCTCTTTGCTCTGAAAAAGTATTTTATTGTTCATAAGTTTCTGATTTCTTGAAACATAGTTACACACTATACCAAAAGGTATAGGAAAAAAGAAGAGACAATGTAAGTGAAAAACGTAAGCCTCAGTCTAGAAATTCAGGATCAGCCTGAATTCAAGTAGCGATTTTGCCTTATCTCCTGGCTTTGCCTGCTTTGCTCTTTTATGACTCAAGAAGCTAAGATAGTAGGACCACATGTGTTTCTCCCTCAAACATAATGGTAATAGCCACAGCAATGAAATTCAGTTGTAATTTAAACTTTTTCTTTTAAACTGTCTACTAAATGGCCTTAGAAAAGTGATATCCAGGGAGCAATCAGAATCTAGCTGTGTCAAATTAACTGACCAAATTAACTGCACTCAGCAGTTCCAGTTTGAAACATTTGCTTCCTCTTCCTATCTCCTGCACCCCTCCTGCCCCTGATTTACCCACTCTTGAATTATATTAGCAATTCAAAACCATAGAGCACCCAACATAACCAATTATGAATAGAGATTGTAAAAATTATATCTGAAATTTTCTCCTCCTCTTCCTTTTTAAAAAATAAACTTTTTGCACTCCTGCTCTTTGGAGCATCTAGTAGATGATTATTTCATTTTCTTGAATTTCAAAAGGGAATAGGATATAACCTGAATTCTACTGTACATTGTTCTATCAAGACATATTCCAATTTATAGTTTAATTTGGTTAATGGCAGTGTAAAACAAGAAAAGAAAAAAATATTTTAGATAAGTTTAAAAAATATGATTAAACTGATTTTGTAGTGGCTTATAGGCCAAGAGAGCTGAGTAGTAGACTTACTCTTCCATTTTTGGCTGCCTGGGTTCTAAAAATACAGAAATTCTCTTGACAATATGACAAAGAATTTCAGTTCCATTTAAATACCACCCTTGAAGATATGTGGCTTGATTTTGTTGTGGCTTTTTTTTAAAACTTTCTTGCATTAGGAAAGGTCTTGCTACAAAGCACTGCTTTCACAGACACATGGTAAGGATGTGCAATACAGAAGGTGTTCTGGTGGGATTGCTGATGCCCAGTAGAACAGGAAGAAAACAGAAGCAGACACTGTACATTGCACAGGCTCCCCCGAGATTAGAAGAGAAACATTTCACTGAATGTCACAGTAGCAGATTACTAGAGCTTGGTTCTAGAAGTGTTGATCCTTCTTCATTCTTTTGGTATTTTTTTATTTTCAGGGAACATGGTGGAATTTGGCTTTGGTGTCCAAACTTCCTCCAGGGTCTGTGTGCCACATGCAATGCTGGACGTCTCTGCTGTGGATATAATCTGAATGATCCGTTTCTCTTGGGTTAAACCAGCAAAGGTGGAACTATCTACAGAGAAAATTATATTTAAGCTTTTGTATCCATATTGCAGATGAAGGGACTACTACAGAATTACAGTCTCTGGTGACCAGCCCATCACTCGCTCACTGCAGTCTGTTTCTCTGATGGGCCCTGCATAGAGAACAGGGGAGAAACTAGTACAAGTACTAGTTTGTCTGTACTTCCACTTCCTTAAAGTCTTTTCTCTTCAATATCTCACCTGCAGCAACATGGTTACAGATTTTTTTTTAACTTTCACAACAATTTAATACTTCTGGTTCATTTAAGTATTTTTTTACATCTGGATTATAGCAATCTGCTTCAATTGGTTCTTGAGGGGATAATAAATCTCTGTTACAAAAATAACTAGAAAGACTGGAAGAATTTTTTGTTTTCTGTCCCTTTTTTTTTTTTCTTATTTTGGAAGAGCCTTTTTATCTCACTTTTTGCCTCCTGGTTTTGCTCCAGGCTCTAATAAGAACAGGGACATGATGTTCTAGGAACAGGATCTCAGTAACTAAGAAATTTAGGATTATACAGCTTGGGTTCATAGTGATACCACTCTATCTTCTGAGCCAATAATAAGGTTTATGACATTCAGTTCAACAGTTCTATTTCAAAACAGTAGAATCATCTGTGTAATTTTTTTTAATCTAGCCAATAAGAAAAGTTGCTGTAAATTCTGTCTTCTATATTGCTTTGGCTTTCTAGATTAGCTGTTTCATTCTAACCACCCAGTCATTGGCATCACAGTCACACGTCTTCCATCTCCCCTTCCCTGAAGAGACTTATATCTAAATATTAAATTAGTGTTAAGTGAAGAATAATTTGAAATGTCTAGGAAATTAAATTTTAAACACTGATCTAAGCTATTCCCTCTTTGTCAGACATTACCCACATTACTTGAAGCAATTCTGTGCCATCTCACATCATGCAGCACCACAGATTACTGGTTTGAATGCATGATCATTAAAGACAGGATGATGGGAGAGACAATAATTCCCCTTAGTACTTTTTTCATCTGTCAACTCCCCAGCCAACACAAGGACTGTACTCTGCACTGCAGAAAGACAGACCAAAATGAGTCTGTGGTCAGTCTTCTGTTCTTGTCTATGGAATTGCAGCTCTTTTCTCCCCATTCACAGTCAGTGTGCAATCTTAGGCCTAGGATTGTTTGGTTTTATGTACTTATTTTACTCACAAACACTGTGAATGCCATACCTGTAGATCTGATTTCTGGAGAAAATATCAAATATGAAACAAAGCTTCCCATAACAGGTGGAATGAGGGGTAACATCTAGCAGCCCTGCAAGGCTTGTGTTATATGTTACTGTATTATAGTGCAGTATTCACGCTGGGGCATGGACTTCACACAAGATGGAGAAGTGCAAAGACCTTTATTGCGCAGTAACAATTCCCTCAATACCAGCCCACAAACAGAATATCACCTCATATAAACAGGAAAGATGCTTCCCAGAGTGTCCCCCTATCACCTGCAGTATTGCCTAGATGTTACCTATTATGGCAATAGGTAAACAATACCCTATAAGGTCACAAACCACAATCTTCCCACACAATTGGCCAAGAAGGCCACAAACCCATAATCCCCATAATCTCAGGTGACCTGGATGTATTTCCATGGTTACCTCTGGGCCTAGGGAAGAGTTCTAGGCCTTTCAGGCCTTCTCTTCTATAACACCCATGGTGTAATCCTACATTATAGCAACATCATCACCATGCCAACCTTGATTTCATTATTCAGATAATTTTTTTTCCTTCTTGCAGAATTGCTGCACCATTTCATGTAAATATGTGTGTACTTTTTCAGAGTGGCTGCTGCGAAAACCTCACTTTGTTTTACCTTTGTGTATCAACAAAGTTACAGTAAAGATTTAGGGTACTCTTATGTTTGTCCTCCTGTTATTTCTCAGGGAGAAGAATTTATGAGTTCACTGTTGTGGCTTTGAGTGTAGGGAGAGGGTTTGATCCAGACAAGGGGCAGGGTGAAGTGCCACCGATGACCTGACCCAGCTGTAAGGTGTGGCTCTTCATGCAGCTTGGCAGGAACACCTGAGCAGAAGAGGTGTGTGCTTTCCTTCAATTAGACTGCTTGTCTATCTGAGCTGTTTAGGATAGTGATTATTCGTTTTTGTTGGTCAGCACATAGCTACACCTAGTTTTTACCAGAGGAAAACTGAGTACCCTGCATGCCAGGTACAGAGAAATTGTACCAGTCAATGAGTGTCTCACTTTGATAAAGTAACATGCAATAATATCAACTACCCTAGTTTGGTAGGATTTTTATTTCCAGGTTAATTGTCTGATTTTAGACTAAAGGTTCTTCCAGACTTCCATTGTCAAACAATGGTTTTAGACCTTTAAATATAGCTATATCATGAATATTCTGTTTAGCTTATAGGTTAAATTTCCACTTTTGCCTCAGTTTTATTTCCATACCTCTAATCACACTGAGGCAACTTGTGCTTTCAGGGGCCTACAAAAAGACCAGGGAATGGGAAATTTTGTATCTTTAGAGTGTAAACTCCTGTAGATGTCTAAATAGATTAATCAATGACAGAAGGCTGATTACTTTAAATCATCATGCTTTTTCCTGTATTTACTAGGTCAACAGAGGGAATCAGAGAATACTGCAACACATAAACAGTTTCAAGACTTTCTGAAGAATCAGGTCTGCAGGTCTGTATTTGCTGTACACCCTGGAAACCTGACCTGAGTCAAATGTTCTGTTGGTCTGCAGTAGATCAAACAACTGCATTGCCGTAAACTGAGTCTGCTTCTCGACAAATCAGCTTCTGCAATTTCTAGCCATGCTTGTTTAAAGTAGAGGCTGTCCAAGGCAGGCTTCTTTTGCTCTGCTTGTGTTCAGAAACATGAATGTGAGGGAGCTTAGAGAAAGATTTAACTCTTCAGTTTCAGTTATGACTGTCTTTTCAGAAGCTAGTCATAAATTTTGGTGGTTTTCCCCCCAAAATACGGTGAGGAGTAAAAGTTCTCCTCAGACTGTATCCTAAAGAATTGGGCTTCAGCATTGGGCACAGACCTCCTGGCACATCTCAGAGCAAAAGGCAAACTGGGAATTGTGCAAATCCTTGAGCACTGAGGGTTGTGAACTCCCTCATGGACAAAATCAAAGAGTACTGTGATGTAGCTGGTTTATACCAAGCAGTGTCAAGGATGAGAATATTAGATTGTAATGGTACCTAAGTGTTTGCAAAAGTGGCAAACAGAGACATTATGTGGTGTGCACTACCTTGGAGGTGGGGAAATGTTGAAAGAGCTTTTATTTCCTCCCTAAAATTTTATTAAATATATAAACCAAAAATATACTAAAAAAGGAGGGGTAAAAAAAGAAATGTGATTCATTATGATATTCATTTTCAGTAGCTGCACAGAAAAAAATCTCGTCACTGACTTTCAAAGTGAACTTATGGTGTCAGCCCATATTAATATGGATAAAATTAATTAAGTACTGACAAAGGTTATTCACATAGAAAGAAGTTTTTGCAATTTCAGAGTGGACTGCATTCAAAGAAACTGCACAATCTCTTCTATTTCCAGCCTCAAGTGAATGGTTTTTCTCTTATCGGCAATTGATTGCATTCCCTTGATAACCACAAGATAGATTCAGGTGCAATAACATTAGAAAAAAATGCATGTTTGAAATTTTTTTTTGGGGGGGGGATATTGAAATTAGTGAGTGTAGTTACTTATTGATTTCCTTTTCTCTTTTCCTCTGCTGTATTATGCTTAGTTAAAAGAAAAGGGAATATCTCACTAGCTAGTTCACTGCAGCTTGAAAATCTCTGTGGCAAGAAACTTCATGAAGAAAATAATGTTTTGACTTTGCCTGTTTAGCCATGCACTGATTGAGCTTAGGAAAAATTAATGACTGTTTTTGAAAGATAGCATAGGTAGTTTCATTATTGATTTAAGTTATTAATTAAATGCTGCTCACTTAAATTTCAGTGGGTTCATTTGGGCTGCTAACCATATTTATCACTTACATGGCTAATTCAAATGAGAGCTTTATGTGCTGCATTGCATGATAAACCACTTCTCTGCTTCTGCTAAGCATGCAGTAACACTTTGAGCAGCACCTTCTGCTGTATGTTACTTCAGAGAGGACTGTCTTTTCCTGTGGTTTTAAGCGTCTGGAAAGCATTTATACACATCATGGAAAGAAAGAAAGATTAAACTATTTTCTTCAAAAAATACTTTTCCCAATTCACTTCCCCATTGCTTTCCGAGATGTTTTTAGGTCAGATATTCTTTTTAGGTCAGAAATGTCTCTCCCACCCATGGCTCAAGCAAATGAGCTGTTTGCAGGGAATCTGCTGGAAATTTAGTTAGAGGAAGAAATGTTTCTATAAAACTACAAAACAACTGCAGTCCCAGAATAGCAATGAGCTCTGTGAAGCCCTTTCTTAGTTACCAGAATTGCTTGCCTTCCTACACTAGTCTACTGCGAGACCTGTGTATGCCATGTGCTGTCTTGCACCCAAGAGATGCTCTCTGCGTAGTTAAAAAGAGCCCTTCCTGGACAGGGATGGCTAAACTTCACCACCAGACGTTTTTAATATAGCTATATTCCATTCCTTAACTATCCATCATAAGGAAAGAGCTGCAGAATCCTAACATCAGTTTATCATGGCTCTGTGGTTTCTGATGGGAAAAAAAATATATCACGTAAAGGGAATAAAGTGCTTTTCTCTGGTTATCATTCCACTCCAGGCTTTTGTGTCGCAGATTGTCTGGCAGACTCTCACAATTATTTCCTCCTGCAGCTTCTGGAAATGATCTCTGCACTAAAGAGAAATATGCCCACAGCAGAAATGGGTTTTATTTGTGGTGTTCTTTTATATTTTTCCATTTTACCATTAACTGATTTTTAGCTCTCAATCTTTTTAATGTGTAGGAACATAATTTCTGTCAAGACTTGTGCTGTGCTCCAGGTAATTGTTGATATGCCTGAAATCTGTGCCCTGTTAATGTATTGATATTGTTGTTTTTGATGAGCACACTGGACCTGAGTCACCTCGCAGGCTGCACTGAGCAAATGATACTTCACTTCAGGAGAGCAGATCTGGCTGCCTGTGAGGAGCTGCAGGAACGTGTGGAGCAGGTCCCAAGGATGCTCTGATGCAAAGGTGCATACGCAGCTGAAACTAATACTGCCCAAATGGACTTTCCTGTTTGATTTGTTTAATTCCATCTCTTCAGGCTGTCATGAAATCTACAGTTTGGGGTGGGTTATGGAATAAAAATATCCAACACAACTGCTTTTGACTTCGAGTCTGATTATCTTTCTAATGAAAGGGAACAGCAGGCATTTGAATACAAGCTGGCTGACTGGCCCATGCTCTGAGAGTGCTTTTCCCCCTCCCCCAGTCCCCCTCCTTGGTAGCTAAAGCAGTGGCCTCTCACTCTCCTGAGGCAGCTCCCCTCGTGCCGGGCTTTGAGGCAGCCATCTGCCTCCTTCCTCTTGCCCAGTAATGTGTCACCTCAGAGACACACCACGTCCCCACCTGCCACGCAGGGCCTGAGGGTTGGCTGCTGGTCTCTGAATTGCCAGAAATCTGAGTGATTCAAATGGATATCACTAAAAATAAGCCTTTTTTTCTCTCCCCCTAACCAATCTGACTGCAGAGCACATTTCCCTGAGAGCTGGGGAAGAGCACATTGAGCCTGACACCTGATGAAGTGGTTAGTCTCTGGCTAGCATCCTTCATTTGATGAAAAACATCACATGGAAGGTAGAATTGCTAGCTGTTTTCCTTGCAATGCCTCAAATAACTCAGAGTGAACAGGTTCAGAAATGAGCATTTCCTGCCTCTCCATCACTTCCAACACCACCACAGAACATGTTTATTTTTTCAGTTACTTTTTTGAGTGATTTCAGTTGCTTCCTGTGTATGCAGCATTATGTCTGTGCTTGTGATTCATTGCATTGCTTATGGGTGTTTAGAGTCTGGAAGCCTCCTGTAAAACATTATTTGTAAATACAACCTCTGTGTGAGGGAGGGAGGAAGAAGGGAAGGGAGGAGAGAGGCCTCTAGCATTTCACTGCCTGCTGCACTGATCAAGTGTGGAAGTAGAAATAAAAAAGTCTGTCCAAAGAAGTTTGTTCTTTCTTTGAAGAGCTTAAAATGGAGGCTTGAAATTAGGACAAATGGTAAATTGTATATACACATGATTTTAACAATAATGTTACCAACTGTTTGGTTTTAAATTATAGATGCAAAATCAATTCTCCCCACACTTTTGAGAGGGAGTGAGAGCCAGACAAGATGAAAAATGTCCAGGCTCTTCCCCTCAGCCCTCTGCCCATTCTACACCATTGGTCACTGTTTGTTTCTGCTCCAAGCATGTAAGCAGAATTTGGCAGCTGACTGCTGTGAGAAATTAAGTGGATCAGTCCCATGTGACATGTGATGAGAAACACAGAATCAATCTTTAATCTAGTTTTATATAACTGACTTTGCAATTTATCTTTATGTTTTTTCCTGCATATTTTTTAGATCTAACCCCTCCAAGAACTGAGGAAAACAATGCTGCTGTAAAGGAATCATATTGACTATATTTACATGGCAGGGTCAATCAACAGTATTGAGTATTTTAGTTTCAATACACAAATCTCCATCACTGGGTGAGATAACAGCTTGTCATTCTGTTCTCAGAGCAGCCATATGATGAGGACAATATGAGCTTCTGCTAGCAGGGAAAGAGTAGGGAACCATCAGGGTCTGAAACAGAGAGTGCTCTCTGGTGCAAGCCCAAGGCTGTGTTCCTCACTTCCCCTCTGCCTTCTCCCTCACTTCCTCCCTTTTTCCCTTTCTCCTTCCCTCCCTCAAGTGGATATTCTTTTTGTCTCATCCCAATATTGTCTTGTCCTTATCTGCTTTGAGATACCAATTTCTCTCTAAATGGTTAGAGCTAGCCTCTTTTTCTGGCTGGGAATAGTCTCACTGAAACAAAAATGGAGATCTGAAACCTGTTTTACTCAAACACATCTGTTTCACTGCAACTTTCATACTCCAGGTGTTTTTTTCCGTAGTCACACAGATCCAGCCACTTGATCAGCTGTAGCACCTTGCAAGGGCTAAAAAAACCAGTGATAAGCAGATTCCTGTTTATTTAATTAAACCGTTTTGGTAATGTGAAAAAAGCAATGTATTCCCCTCCTCCATCAACTCTGCTCTCTGACACAGCAGAGTGTTTTTTCCCTGAAATGCTTCCAGTGAAACTCAGCCTCAGGCAGAGAACCTGGCATAGAAAATTTTAGTCCAAGTAGATAGGCAGAGACAACCAAAATAGGATCTTTCAATGGAAATTGTCAGGAGACTGACCATAGGTGATATTACCAGCTTTGTCTAGTGCTGTGTATATCCAGCTTTCCTGTGCACACTGAGCTCATGGGGCAAACTCAGAGGACAGGAAGAGTTAAACATGGGGTTTGAAGTTTTTCTCTGCAAGTTGCCTACAGCTATTCATCTGTGTTCTATTTTATAAACATCTGTGGCAGGATGTAGCACAATGAGTGCATGAGTATTATTAAGCAAGTAGCCAGGTGACATTTTTTGATTTTTATTACCCTTTAGTAAACACTCATACATTAGTAAGTGATTGAGTGTTCTGCTGGGTCTTAGACTGTAAGTAATTATGTGCCATTTTAAAACAGCCAAAGAAACAATGTAAAATGCTTAAATTAAAATGGAAGAAAGTAGACAAAGACAGGCACTCCCAAGTAGAAAAGGAAAAACTCCTACCAATGACCTACACAAGTTTAGGCTTAAAAGATACTGATGCAGCATAATGGACCTAAAATTCATCAGTTTCTGATATGAAAAAATGATTATCCTATTAGTTTAAACCAAAAAGAAAATTCTAATGTTTTACAGATAAACACATTCTTCCAAATGTCTTACAAAAGTATTTCAGAGTTTAATCACATAAACTATCATGGCCAAGCCTTAAGTGGCCTTCTTTACAGACCAAGTGGCAAATAGTGTCTCCCAAGTTTTAGTCAAATACAGTTTGTTATCTACTCCATTGTACCAGCTCGACCTTCCTCCTTTCTTAAAGGGGAGTTTTATCCCAAAACACTGTTTCCCTCCCCCAAACTACTCACAGTTAGGAAAATGATGCTTGTTTGCTGACTTGAGACTGAAGCAGAACTGCCATCTTGCCCTCTACCAGGCATTTGAGTCTTTGCAAGGTCAGACTAAGTAGGTTAAGTGTGCTAAATGTACATAAGAGTAGAACCAAGTAGTGTATTGGTCCAAGAATGAATGCTTTTTATCCTTCATTGTTTGATAGTGGTGAAGAGAGATGGAAGCAGTTCCATCACAAAACCCATATGCAGTTAAAAGCTGTAACAACAGCAGCAACAGTAATAAGAAATATAGCTGGTCTTGCCTCTGTTCTTCTGGTAGGTTGCATATTGGTAAGAACACCGTGAAGAATGATTGGGACTATCTAGAAATGACCTGGAACTCCATAAACCATGCCCAGGCTCATAAGGCTGGCTGTCCCAAAAACAGCTCTCAGAAAGACCAGGTAGCAACAAAAGTCTCAGGAATTTTCCAGTTTCATACAACAGCCAGACTGATGCAAGAGTCCTAATGGGAGAATAACAGCAAGGCTTCCCTGCTTGGTGGAGACTGTGCAAGGTGCTCCTCTGCAGCTGTATCTCTTCACCTTTTCTGGCCTGATCAATCTTCCTTGCATACCAGCACATAGGGCATGAAATGTCCCATGCTACTTTCAGCAAACACAGAACAGGCTTAGCTGAAAGAATCTCAGATAAATTTCAAGGTGGATTTTTTTTAACATTGACTGGAGGAGCCTCTGTGTAATTGATCTGTACAAGAAAATGAGTCCTGAGAACATTTCAATTTGGAGATGATATTTAACTGGCAATCTAATGTTATTGCTTCAGTGTTGCTGGTTGGAGGAAGATTAGCATTTGTCTTGCTCTCCTCCCTCTGTATGTCCATTCCCACCCATGCACTGCTTAAAGTAATTTTTCAAGCAACACTAAGCCAGACTCCTGGAAACTAATCCTTGATGGATGATGTAATTTGAATGATGGATTCTTGTATCTCCTATGAGAGTAGAGGCACTTTAGCTGTTCTTCCTTCAGATATTTTACAACCAGCAATAACAATAAAAGGAAGAAAGCAAAGACCTTGAAAACTAGTCACAGTTTTTCGATTGTTATGGAAACTAAATGTTGGTTGCTTTTTTTTCCCCCACCCATCAGTATATGCTATTATGCTATTATTATTTTATATTATGCTATATTAAGCTCTGGTAAGGCTTATCTTCTAATAGAGAAGAGTTTTATGTAGCTTATGTAACCTTGATTAAATTGTTACAGAAGTGGTAAGTCTGGACTATGAAGTAATGTTCTACAGCATAATTTTAACTGGAGATGTTTTGCATACCAGCCTCTGTGGTCACAATGACAGGGGTTTCTCTGCCTGCCTGAGAGAAACTTTGTGTGGGTTATTTGAAGGTATGAGAAAAACATCTATAAGTGATGTCTCCAGGAAGCCACAGAAGGTACAACACAGAGATCTGAAAGACATCTCACTGTATTCAGTGAAAACAGTGCTACAGGTATCTCCTCAGATGCAGGCATCCCTCTGAAGATCCCGTTACATCTTACTAATCTCACTCCTCTGATCTACTATGCAGACTTTTATGCAGTGCTGGGAGTTCTCTCAGTTTGTTTCCTCAGACTGTCTGCCTCTGCTCTTTTTAATATTCATACTTAGATAGTCTGTGGAAGCAAAACACCTTTTACCCTATAGTATTAGGTAGGCATTGTGTCCTGTCACATATTCAATTAACAGATATTTTTGAAAATGCTGAAAATTAATTTATCCATGTCTTTTCCATGTTTTAAGTGCTGACTTCACTGAAGTCCTACATATAACATAATTTTGACAAATACTTGCCAAAAGGGGCAGCTTTAACTGTGTCTGGTGCCATTCTTTGAGCTGGTCAAGCCCAAGTGTATTGGGTGTTCATGGAAAGGTGTTTTTAGTGGGTAGGATGCAGAGTGGCCTCTGAGGAGGATCTGAGCCTGCCATCCATGCTGGTGATGCCTTGATAAAAACAAAAAATAAAGCTTGTTTTCTGCAGGACAGAAAAATACAAACCAAAAAAAGGTGCCTCCTTTTCCTCTGTACAGTGCTCACCAGAAGAGACACGCAACATTCACTGTTAACCCCAGCATCTCCCAGGAATGTTTAGGAATATACCTTGAGAACTTTAGTGTTCCAAAGCCCAATTACTGGCTGGATGCTCAGCTGAATCCTGCTTACTCACATGTCCTAGAGGAGTTTCCAATCTCATTCAGGTTCTTTCTTGGAGCCTAAGAGCTGAAGGATTTGCCAGAGAGGTCATTCTACCCCCCTTCACCCTGAGCCAGCTAGCTTTGCCCAGAATTTATGTCATTTAGGTTTCACTGTAAATAGCAAAAAGTAAGGGAAGGCTCAGGATCAGACCAAATATTCCTGACAAAAACTCTCGCAGCTGTTGTCCATCCAGTTCTCCCTCAGGGCTCATAAACTAGAAACTACTGTTGCAGGGTGGCTGCTGAGAAAGAACTATTTCCCACTTCTGGCTCTAGATTAATTTAATTTCTCTGTTACTGGTGCCAGGCCTGCTGAGTCAGCTCCCTTCTCTGCTGGACCAGTGTCTGTATCTCCTGACTTTGCAACTCCTGCATTATAGGTTTATCAATTTTCCAGCACCTTTAAGCACACAGAGAGTAGGGTCAAAACTAGAGACAATATCTTGTCTTGCATATCTGGAGCTTTTGCAAAGTTGTATAGGTGAGAAAATAAAACAATCAGCACACCCCAACTTCCTGGACTTCATGCAGAAACTGCCATGCAACCCATCCATCTACTGTCACCAGATGCAGGTGCAAGCTAATGGCTGGGGTTTTTCTTTACTGGAGAATATACTTGCTGGAGTGGTGTTGCTGGTCACATCAGTTCTCACTGAAGTATTTTTTCACAATACTCTTGGGATCCATATGGGAGCATGCAGCCAGGAGGTTGCGCTGCTTTTTCTGCCGTGTCAGAGTTAAGGTCTCCAAAACCTAGTCTTCCAGATAGCTCAGCTTGCTCACAGAAGAGATGGGTTGCTGACCTGTCTCTATCACCCCCACTTTTGTCTTGTCATGGAAATAAACCATCTTGGAAACCAGTATCTGCAATCCTTGGGAGTGGACTGTCTGTGGTTTTAGATACTGGGAATAAGCCATAAATATGTGTGTCTGTCATCTAGCATAATATGGGTACTGGGACCATTATTCTGGCTTGGAGTGAAATTATAGGGTAGATCTGCCTATATCCACATTATCATAGGAATAAACACCTAAGGTGGTTCATATTTGAGGTGGAATTGAAAAGTGTTGTCCAGGTCTGAGGTAAGTGAGAAAGAGAGGGATACAGTGCTGTGGAAATGTAGATGTAGCTGGAAGATCTACTGGGGAAGGCTCAATCCAGGCCATCAGGCTGCAATTTTAGAGAAGTGGATTAAAAATGAAGCACATAGTAAGTGTTTTAAAGAGTTGCCTATTTGATGTAAATTTCTGTTCAAATTTCTCTCTTTTGTTTAATGGGGACAAGACCGGTTCATTAAAACCACTGACTAATTTCTTATAATACTTGGTGACTAATTTTAGCATATTAAAAATCTATGGTGCTACTGAAGTAGAAAACTTTGAACACTAACCATTTTGATTTGTCAAAATACTGTAATTTCACAGTCTTAATTTAAATGTAGTTCCTTAAATCTCAGCTACACATAAGAAATGAGTCATGAATTTAAATGGAACAGATTAAAGTCTAACCAAAAATATGCATAATTTAAGCAGGAGATATTGATCTTGTCTGTCCTTTATACTGTAGCTGTCTGTAATATAACATGGCTGTTTCTCTCAGTAGGGTGTGTTCACATGAAAGGGAAGGGATTCCAGTAAAAATGCTGTGTTTCATGGTGAAGGCCCATACACCTGCAGAACATATGTTCTTTTAAAAATATCAGTGGTTGCAGTTGCCATGTCTTCTGTGTCACTTCTAGGTGGGAGTCACTTTGCATTCTTTGCCCAGTATACATAGCCTAGCCATTTCTGAGAGATGTTTTAAAGTAAGACATATTATGTACATGCTAGGTAGGAGCACAGAAGCAAACAAAAGGGTATTGTTTCAAGTGAGAAAATGTCACTAAACTTAGGTCCATGAAATTGCATACTTACCTGGACACACCTAGCTCCTACAAATCTTTCTCTTCCATCTCTGTTACTGTAAGTACCTCTTTGTACAGACCTTCCACTGATTTCAAATTTATGAAGATCTCCACTGCCTGGGTAACTCCACGATCCATGGTTGTGTTTGGTAATGGTGATAGTTTACAATATATGTAAATATATGTTTGTTCCTGGTGTATATATATGTATATATATATACAGGATACTGACTATGGGGAAGAGAAATGTGACAGTGTTTCAGGGATCCTTCCCAGCAATCTCATACTTGCATTTACTCTTCCATGGTGTAGCATGTCTCTTCCCAAGAGCTTGTCTCCAGTCCCTGCACAAGCCCTGCAGATACTGAGGAGCAATAGGCAGGGTTTCACCAGGTGACAAGAGGCTGTTAAGTAGACCTTGCCACACAGAAAGAAGCTGTTTGCATATTCATTCCTATACTTACTTTTTAAAAATGCTTGTAATATTGCAGAAATGCTTATGTATAATTCATTCTCTCTCCTCTTTCCTCAGGTCTGCTTTTCCATTTTTTGGCAAAGTACTTACAGATAGAGGATTTAATGTTGAGCTCTGACCCACTGGTTCTGTATTTCATAGAGTGAATCATAAGCTTTGTTTCTCTAAATAAGGTGGGATTATCTCACTTGTTTTTCTAGGACTTGTCACCTTTTGAGCAAATTATCACAGTGGTTTTGCCACTGACCTGCTGTCATCCTAAGATCTTTATGTGGTAAAATATTTTTCTCACACAACTCCCATGCTGTTCCCAGAAGAGTCATGTTAGCATATGTGTATGAGCTTTTGGGGATGTAAGTTGATTCTCATAATCTGTTTTAACTTTACTGAGGAGTTTTCTTTTTTTAGGTTGTTTTTTTTCTCTTTACTTTTTTTTTCTTGTTTTCCTTAATCTGAACCATTTTCTCCTTAATATGTCTTACTTGGACTAATAATTTTTGTAGTCTTAGTTGATCCTCTTCTCTTTCTCCCACCCATTTCACCCTTGATTAGTCTTTTCTATTGGGTAGATTCTCTATTGTTGGCCTTAGATGAAATCTGCTGATATGAGAGTCTAAGAAAAGAAAGAATGTTTATCATAAAATGGCAGAGTTGATGCTGGTTGGAAAAAGCCATAGGGATGAGGAAAGACAAGATAAGGATCTGTATACATGGCAAGACAGAGAAGATTCACTGCTCATGAAACCACTAGAACAATGTTCTAACAGGGGATGAAATCATCTGGAGAATGACTTTAACTCCCACTCTGAGGTGATCTCCTACTATGTAAAGATATTAAGATGAGCAACTGAAAAACATATGAGAGAAACCTGCTGTGCTTTTCACACAAAAGACATTCTTGCAGAATATCCAACTGTTTTGTTTTGTTTTTAAAATTATTGTTTCCATAAAAGACCTGATGCTCTTTTACAGCTTGTATCTCCTGTGCAATAGTTAGGCTTCTACAGCTTTCTTCCAGTGTGTCTGTAGACAGTGAAGAAGAGCAAGTGAGAATATCAAAATCAGCCTTGAGGCCCAATAGAAGGTGATATTAGATTACCCCAGCTGAGCTGCAAGGAGACAGTCAGGGAGCCACTGAAACTAGGTAGTTAGCAAAGTAATCTAAGAAGATGGTAACACTGAAAGTAGGGCTAGAGACATGCATGATGCTTATTTGGCCTGAAGCATCGTTGATATTTTATGATGGTGACAGTTTTATTTTTTTTTATAAAAGGAGGGGGAGAGCTGCAGCTTTCAGTGAGACAGGTTATTCAGTGAAGGAAATGTACCTGACTTTGTAATTCTGAGAGATGCCCTGTGAAATAAATGTCAGGCGAAAACTGGAGTGGGAAAGAGATCTAGTGAAGTTAGTAATTTAGTTAAAACATCAGTGTAATATTTTTTTAACAGAGAACAGAACTGATCAATTGGTGAAAGAATATTGATGGAAACAGCAGATGTAAATTTAAGACTCTAATAGGTGTTGGTCCTCTGGTATGTTTAGTAAGTTAGTCTCTTATTCTCCAGGTAACATTAATGTCCAAATGAATGTCCATAAAAAGTAAGAAGCAGTCATTTTCATACTACCTACCCTGGTACACAAATTTGTCTACTGCGGCTTTTAAACCTGAAGGAGGATTGAGCTTACTCAATTAGGGCTGATAGACCTTTAGTCTTTGCATAATTTTTAGAAGAATGGCACCAAATCAGTACCATTTTCAGGTTTCATAAGAGACATATTAATAAACTTTTACAAGGTGCAAGTGCTGGATGATGTGATCTTACAAAGCCTGCCTTGTCCTAAGGCACATCTCCGTCCATTTCTATGTTGTTCATGCTACTTGCTATGAAGTGCTTTCTTTTTCCTTGTGTATGTGCATTTTTAGAATAAATAGGGAGCCTTCATAGAGGACATTTCCCAGCACATCTATGAGCAGAACAACCATGCTTTAAAAGCAAAGCTATGAACAGCGCTGCTGGCATTATTCACTGCTCTAGGACACTTGCCTTAGTGAGAAAAAGTTAGCTGAGATGCTTTCTAGGGTAGCCATAATGTTCATGTAGTCTCAAGTCTTGCATGAGGCCTGTACCTCTGTTTTTACTTTGATAGCCTGAAAGGCAGGATCATGAAGCCATGAGGCAGCTGAGAACCCAAGGATAGGCTTTCAGTTTGCTCAGGTAGGACCTCAGCCCTGGCTTAGCAGGTGTCTGTCTTGCCAAAAATGCATGAAGGACGAGGTAAACAAAGGTATGCCAACCTTGTGTGTCTCCTTGCAAAAGTGTGGTATGGACACAGCTGAGATATCTTGGGTGAATATGCAGCTCAGGTGGGTGGAAGAGCATCACTGAGCCTGGGGAACTGGAAGAAAGTTGTGTGAACCTACCAAAATGCAATATATACGCAGCCTATGGCCAGTTCTGATGCCTTCATAGATCACTGTGTCTGAATGAGTTGATCTTTAGTATGGCATTTCACTTCCCTTGAGCTTCTAAGAGGAGGTTGAATACAGTGCTTAAGTGAAAAATGGGCAATAAAGCTGTTGGTAAAGACCACAAAGCCAACCTCAAAGCACTATTAATCTTTCATGGACTACCTGCTAAAAAAAGAGATTAAATGCATGTATTGGCTGTAAGAGGATGTTGCAGTTTTGCAGTGCGTCCCACTCTAAACTTAAGAACTTATATTAATGCTTAGAAAGCAAGTTTTTGTAGTCCAATGACTACAAAAGAGGAAGTGCAGCAGTAAGGACAGTAAGCTGGATGACTAGGAAGTCCTGACTAGGAGGACTTCCTCCCATACTTTGAGAAAATCCTGTAGATCCCTCTCCATAGTGCTCACTGGGGGAAGCAGTGGTTAGGGAACTGGTGTGCTATTACTGTGAGAAGTAATCTTTTGTCTAAATTTGGGACTTTGAGTCGTCCTTTCTTCTTTTGATTATTACCATAGAAGATTGTCATTAATTTGGTGGCAAGTGGAAGATTTACTTCAAGGGCTTGAAAAAATGATCATTGCCCCAAATAATTTTGGACTCAATCTCCAGAACATTCTCCAAATAGTAGCAGGAGAACAAGATCAAATAAGTATTCCAGATGGAGAATTGTCTTTCACTTTGTGCTTCTGTATGGAAGATCCTCTTTTTCTGTGAACAGTTGCTTGCAAATTTCTTGTAGTTCAACAGTGACTCGTCACTTCCCTCTTCACCTTGTTTATTTTCACTTCAGTAGAGGGAACATACACAGTGCTTTCAGGCACTAAGCTCTCACGACAAGAATGGAAGCAGATCAGGCACTACAGATACCACACATTTAAAATCAAATCAGAAATCACATTCTGTTTGAGGTCACAGTGCAAGTGTTTTATGTAACTACCTTTCTGTTTACCTACTTTTCAAACCTAAAATGATATACCAAGAAATGATAGAGCAATCACTGGTTCCATGTGGACATGACCAACTGACCCTGGTACAAAACCTTCTTTTCTTCAAACTACTGTTATTGAGCTTTCATGTTTATTGTGGCTAAATCAACAGCTTTAGGAAATTCACTCATGTGGGGGATGTTTTAATGCTCTCATCTCCAGGCAGCTGCTGTTTTTTACATCCTCATCTTATTTTCAGTAGTAGCCAAATGTGTCAGTTTTGAAGAATTCAAAGGTCTTTGCTTAGAACTCTACTTTGAATTTGGAAAAAAATGCCCAAAAGAAAGAAACAAACCAAAACAAAAAATAAACTAAACAAAAAACCCCAGCCTGAAATGTTTGCTTTTGTCACTTTTCTAGGAACAGCCTAAGCTTGTTTGCTGTCCTGTTGGACAACTTAGGGTATTACCTTATTGTCAAGTGTCAGTTTTGTAATGAAGCTTAGCTGGAGGTATGGTAGAAATAGATATCTGTTATGTGGATTTATACAGAAATCGTGTGATGTCTGTGAGAAGCAGGTATCTGCATTGTGTTAAAAGTTTCGTAAATAGAAATCTGAAATGTCTGTGAATTCTTTTAAGGGTAAGTGACACAAAGCACTTTGGATTGACAAGCAGAATTGTTAAATATACACAGCATATAATCTAATCTTTGATAAGTTTTTTCTATAAATATGAAAATAAGCAATGTAGTTAGAGACTAACTCAGCTAGATTGACATTAATTGTATTCCAAAACATTTTGTGGTTTTGGATAACATAATTAATGGGGAGTATTTACTATAAATGGATGACTTGCACACAAAACTTTTCATATCTCTGGTTTAAAACTAGATGTATTTAGTCATAGCATTTGGGAAGTGCAGTGAAATAAATTCTTAAACCCTAAATATTTTATTTTTTTTTTAGATTTTCTGGAAATTTGAAAAGTAAAGAAGGGAATCCCTAGGCTTCCATTATTGGCCACTGCTTGAGACTGAATATCAGGTTAGAAGGGCTTTTGGGACCTTGACTTGATACAGACCTTTATAAAGTTTCAAAAAAGCAGTTTCAAAAAAATGGATTTTTTTCTCTTTTATGAAACACTAAATCAATTTCACTTTTCAAAGAAGTAGCTGTTCTTTCAGTATAGAAACACTTGGGAGGTATAATAATGCTGTAGTATAAAAAAGAGTGAGATATAAACTTACGTTGTAAATACCTGGACCCATTATATAGAGTGTCTTTTGCTCTTATACAATAACCTAGCTGCTATTATACAATAAAGATAATGGAGCCCCTGTTCTTAGTGCACCTGAAATGCATTCATTTTTGAACTTGCATGTTTAAATTCTATTGTATTATTATCCTGTAAATCTGACTGCAGAAGGAATGAAACATTTTCTCATGTGTGTCACTACTGTATTTCTTTCTCCTGATTGCAAGAATCTTAAAGCATTCTTTTAATGTCTCGAGGAGTTCAAGGATTAAGGAAAAGCAATCATGCATGATGTGCTTGAAAACTTGGTTAAGTAAAAGTAGCATTGAGTTATTTATTTTTTACAGGGGTGTTGATGTATTTGCTGTACTAGGATTTACAACAAACAGCTTACTTTCACAGTTTTTAATTAAATGTGACTGGCTTAAAATGTGAAAGCGGTAAACAGGAATTACAAATTGTTGTTTGCCCGAGGATGGGATTTAGAACTTGTCACTTAGAGACATATTTTTAACTTTGATTGGCTAATTCAATACACAGAATATGAATTAAACCCAGAAAAGATACTCAGTCGCTTGTGGACTCATGGAGCTGAATAAATGTTGAAGGACACAAGCGTGTCATGTTCCTTTGACAGGCACGACAACATTTGCAATCTATAAAGGTTGTGCTTATAAAACCAGAGGTATCCTCTGTACACCAGTTTCCATTATGCAGTCAGCCAGCTCTGCCAGTGGAACACTGACTATCATATTAAGATTGTCAGAGAGCTTTGCATTAGAAGAGATTCACAAACCTGGTGGTAAGGGTGGTGGCTTGCCAAAAGCGGGGGTCCATCTTACTCTTAAAACAAGAAGGAGACTGTGCCATGGCTGACTTGCTGCCCAGTGTTGTGGTGGATCCTGTGTTAACTTGTTGATCTGTTAGCACCTTATTTTTGTAACTGCAGATATGGAGAAGTTTTTATTCATTTGTCTGCTAGACCTTCCTCTGTGTCTCCTCCAGCAGTAAGAGTTGTCTCGTGTGTATCTCTTTGCATATCCTCTGGAAACCTTAGTGTGCTTCTCAATACTCATGCAAATTTTTTGTGCTCTTTTTATGCCATTTATAAAACACCTGCTGATGAGGGAAAGGCTCTTTGCAGGCTGCCAGGCAGAGTGCAGCTCACTGGGCTTTCATCAGTGGGGGACTTGTCTCCGGGGCTGGGTGACAAGAGTGTGATCTGACTGAAACGCTCAAACCACTGATATTACTCTGCCTTCTCCTAATGGAGACACTTAAACAAAACCTACAGGGGAACTGCTCAAGGGAAAAATGATGCATTTGAACCAGTAAACTGAGGTCAAGAGGACTAAACTAAGGTTAATCTGCTTGTGTTGAAGATGATGGAATTTAATGTACATTGGATATTAAATGTAATATTCAACACACTGTAATATTCATTGAATCAGTGAGATGCATTCCACTGATTGCTGTGGATTTGGCTCAGAGCTTTGTTGTCTCTTCTTGCTGGATCATTTCACCTGGCCTTAAAACAGGCAAAACTGTTTTTATGAAGTAATCAGAGAAAATAATTAGAACATTATTTTATCCATTTTCCCTTGACTTACTTCCTTCTTCTTGGGAGATAGATTGTTTTATAGTCAAGAAAACATTGAGGAATACATGGACTTGGACACTTTTATTTGTATTACTAAAAGCATGTAGTTATTGCTCTTTTCATTTTTTTTTGTTCAAGATGAATAAAAATAAGATAGTTCCACCTTGAGCTATGCCCAGGGAGTTCAGATGACTGATAGCTTCAGAGATGTGTGAATATATTTGAAACTAAAAAAACTGTCTCCAGGTTGGTGTTTGTATATAACTACAGCTGGCAAAGTACTCAAAGAAAGGGAAGGAAAGAAATGTGCAATACTTCTTGTAATCTCATGCCAGAGAACTGTGTGGTACAATTTATCATTTCTTCCACCTGCCATATAAATATTTTTTTCTTCTACATCAATGGCAACTTGCAGCCATTATCCTACAAAGACAGATTAAATTGAATTTGCTTTCTTAGAGTCAGAGGG
Organism: Rhipidura dahli; assembly: GCA_013399225.1. Lineage (NCBI taxonomy): Eukaryota > Metazoa > Chordata > Aves > Passeriformes > Rhipiduridae > Rhipidura > Rhipidura dahli. Next base: position 1,506,329 of record VXAC01001425.1, read on the forward strand.
ACTCCCCATAATGACCAACATTGTGCTTGTACTTACAGGTCGGAGCAGGTAGGCACCCACGTGCTTTGAGATGTTTAGTTTCTGCTTCACATAAAAATCTATGTTTTTGTCAATTCATAGTAGTAAGAAAAATAACTGTGGGGTTTTCAGTATCTCCTATGGCTACTGGAATGCTGTAAATGTACAGAATAGGCAGATATACTGTTGGAGGAACATTGTCATAAAGTCTGAGACTTTTGTTTACAAGTTTGCTCTATCTGTTTGTTTTTGTTTTAGTTTGAGGGTTTTTTGGTTTGTTTGTTTTGATTTTTGTTTTTTGTTTTGCCTCTCTTCCCCTTTTTTCCCCCTGTGGTTTCTTGGTAGGCATCTAATCAAATTCCTATATTTATAATTGTTGTTATTATAAAAAATTATAAACTCATAAAAAGTGGGAAATTTTTTCAGGAACGACTACTATTGTTGCATTAACACTCTGTTTTTATTTTTTAGTTTTTATTA
>VXAC01001425.1:1506850-1529813 GCA_013399225.1 Rhipidura dahli
GTTTTTATTTTTTAGTTTTTATTAATTGATAATTAATAATTAAAATTATTTATGTTTTTATTTTAGTTTCTGGGCAAACATGTTTCTTCTTCACAAACTTGTGAATTTAAATCCTTTTGAATGATCCTTAATATTCTTGATGCATTAAAAAAATTACTTCTACATTTGCTGCTATTGCCTTTTGTAATTATGATTTTTCTCTAAGAAGTGTAGTATATAGTCTGACTTACACGTTGTCCATTTTACTCACTGTGGATGTAACAGCAAAAACCTGTTTTTATTATCTCATAGCCCAAGCATATTAAGAAATGGATTCTTAATTGAATTCTAAATATCTAAGCTACTGCAAAAGTTTCTGCCTCTCATGGCTTTATATGGCATCTCAACATATATTTGGAGAATCTCAGTAAAGATTTCCTTCCTGGGTTTATTGTATATATACACCTTCCCAGTATTAAGATTATAATTCTCCTTCTGCTAAAAAATTAATAAAATTTGGAACATAAGAACATGAAAAGTCACAACTCCATGGCAAAAACTTTAACAGCATTTTACCTCCTAAATTTTAAGCCATTGTCTGAAGGCTCAGCATTTATCAAATAAATAGTGACCCAGCCACTGCTCCTCCCTGATTTATTTTCTTGCCTGTAATGTTGCCAGAATTCTTTCTGTGCTCTGGTTCCCTTTCTTGTGCAGTGTGTGAGCATTTGGGTCCAAGAAGAATTTTTGTCCATTTATATATGAATATTCAGTCTTTGAGTTAATATGAATTCTATGATAATATTTATCGTTTCTTGTATTATTGTTCTACATGTAATCACAAGCATATTTGTTACATTGATTTTGCAGTCAGATACCCCTTAACAATTCAGGGGTATCTGATCCCAGAATAAGGCATAGCATGCCAACTTTATAAATCTGAAATTTTGTATTATATGTGGTAGATGTAATGACAGTCCACAGAATGTAAATAAAAAAATAAGCTTTCTGTGTTTATTATCTTTGACTCAGCACTTTCTAGACAAAATTTCCTCCTAAGTTTTCCTCATAAAGTCAATGACTTTCTGTGTGTAGCCCATCTTTCTTCTTCTTTTCCTTATTCCTCCTATTGTACTTATTGCTTCACTCCTGTTTTTCAAACAGTGCTGCAGTCAGAATGAGTCATTGGCCAAGGACAACTCCTGCCTAGTACTGCAAGAGCAAATAATGAAAACAAAACCAAGAAAAAAAAATTCAATTTGTTTCCTAGCAGTGACACAAAATTTTAATAATGTTTTCATTGATTACACTTTCTTGTTCAGCATTTACACTAACAGAAAAAATATTACAGTCTGTAATGCAGGACTCAAGCACTGATGAATGGTTTACTGCATTGTTCAGCTACTTAATTAGATGTAATTATTCATAGACTTCTCCGATGAAAGACCTCATTATTTTAATAATCGCATTATGTAGGTTTTCAGTGTTTTCTAAAATAACTTGTCTAATGGGGCTGTGAAAATTGGTTGAGATTTTAGTCTAGGAAAAACAAAGATTAGAAAGGAGCCCTGCAATGTGGTCTGGCAGAATTGCCCCATTGCTCTACATCAAGGCAGTGCAGCAGATTGTACAGGCCGGTGCACAGCCCAGAACAACCCCTCTGTAGGACAGTGGGGCGAGGACATGCTGCTGCCCAAGCAGGCTGTGACAGATGCTCTGGTCCTAGGGAGGCTGTGGCAGGACCTCAGGAAGCAGGATGCAGGACTGAGATCTGGGAGAATGGGAGCAGGTGAGTGACAGCTCTGTCCTCAGGCAGATCTCTGCAGACTGCCTGGGGTGTCAGGCTGAAACCTTTCAGGAAGGCAGTGCTCCTTTAGAGGTTGTCAGGTATTGCTAAATGACATTAACTCATGCTAGCAGATGTTAACTTGTGGGAGGCAGGAGGATAAGAGCAAGGGTAGCGGGTTCTTTGAGAGAGCTGGTGAGCCAAGGCTGTCTCATGAAGTGAGGTGAAAGCCATGAAAATTCCTGGATCTGCACTCTTTCCTTGCAGATCCAGATGAGGTGCTGTGTTTGTTAGAGCACCTCTACCTTAATCAACGCAGAACATTTTTCCTTTTTGATGTTGCAACATCTGAGGCAGGAAAACCAGCATCTATCCATCTCTTCTTGGAAATGACGCTGAGTTTACCTGAGTGATTCTGAGGATTAACTAGAATCATGGAGAAAGATCTTGACCTGTCTAAGCAGTAAATGATCTGAACTGCTTTCTGCATTGAGATTGATGATGGCTGTCAAGTCCAGCTGCTGAAGTATCTCACTTAGGCTTGTTTGTAGGGGAATGATCCTTTGTTCTGGCTGGGCTTCACCTGGAACTAACTTTTACTCTCTGGCACATATCCGTAAATGTCTTGTAAGAACAGAGCCCCAGCTGGCTGTGATGATGATTGCTAGATTGCTGCCTAAAAGCTTAGTGCTACTGGGGTGGTGAAGGTGAGAGTTACTGTCATATGAAACTACAAGTTGCAGAACTGTGGGGATGGAGGCAGAAAAGGTGAGAGATGGGAAAGAAGGAGAAAGGAAGGGAAATGGATCAATCCCCTTCCCTTGTTCTGCAAAGAACATAAGATAATTTGTGCAGTTAGCATTGCTCATCTAACAAAATCCATTTAAACAATTTCAAAGTTTCCAGTGGAGTTAGTATAAAATAGCTGTGTGCCTAGAATAGCACACCATTATTAATTCTGTAATTGTTTAACAAAGTCCCCCTTTTCCTCCCACTCCACACATTACAGAGACACAAAGACTGTTATTTTTATGCTTAACTCCCAGTATATCTGAAAATGAACAATGAAGTATGCTCTTACAATAGAATCAGGAAAATAAGATATATATTATTGAATTCTGCTTCAGTTACAAGGGTCTATAGTATGTCCTTTTTAGCTCTGTGTTGAAACTAGTTCAGCTGAAAGTAATAGCAGTCCATTAGCTTTTTCGGTACTGGAAAATACAGAAATAAACTAACTATTGACTGCGTGAAATATTGCACAATCATCTGCTTCTCACAGGAGTGGATGTAAAGCTGTAGAATTTTGCCCAAGCGGAGGTGCGGCCCGGGAGGGGCGGAGGTGCGGCCCGGGAGGGGCGGAGGTGGCGGCCCGGGAGGGGCGGAGGTGCGAGCGCTGGCGCGGCCCCGCGGCGGGAGCGCTCCGGGCGATGCGAACCCTCGTGCGGCGAGCTGCGGACACTGCACGGCACGGGCTGGGGCAGCCTGGCAAGCCTCAACACACATTTGCCTCTCCTGGGACTCAATTCAGCCTCAGTGGATGCTATGACCTGTCTCTAAAGGAAGGGTTGGCTGCCAGAGAAAGGGAAGAAACTGCACAGTCACTCCCGTATTTCTGTGAGCTGGAATAGGGATGAGCTCAGCAGAATTTCACCCTGTGGGATTTTGTTTTCCCCAGATATTTGGGAATGGTCGTCTGAGGCAGAACTAAAAACTGGTCTAAACAACTCTTAGCTTCACATAGAAAAAGTATTTCTGCTTATGCCTGTGACTGAAATTAATTTCACTTACCATGAGTCAAATATGAGTCATGATGAATAGAAGCATAATTCGCAATTGTCTTGTGATTATTTGCTCTGTCTGAAAGTCCTGTGAATATGCTTGTCAATATTTTTTCCTAGTGTATCAATGTATTTTAACCTTTAATTATACTTCTGAACCACATTTTTTTGGTTTTTACTGTATATGATATTATCTTCAATATCTTTGTTCTACAACTGTTTATAACTCACCATTTATATTGCCATAAAACAAGCTATGTCTGTTGTGAGGGATCAAGGTACAGTTTTGGCCTAAGATAGCATGGGGCTGAGTATTGCAATAACAAGATTATAAAATACTTCAGTTACCACTTCAAGAACAAGTGTATTTACTTGCACTGGATTTCACAATGTACATTCCTTCTTAAGGAGCTGGAAAATCAACAGTCTCAATTTGTGTTAGGGAATGAAGGTGTGTCAAAGCTAACATGACCAACAGGCCTGGGGGGATAAGAGTACAAGCGCTTTGTGCCGGTGTTTTACGTAATCAGAGAATTCACAGAACGTTAAGGGGTTGGAGAGGACCTTAAGGACCATCCAGTCCCAACCCCCTCTGCCGTGGACAGGGTCACCTCCCACTAGACCAGGTTGCTCAAGGGCTTATCCAGCCTGTCCTTGAAAACTGCCAGGGGTGGAATGTCCGCAGCCTCCCTGGGCAACCTGTTCCAGTGCCTCATCCTCTTCATGGTTGAGAATTTTATCCTCATATCTAACCTAACTTTCTTTCAAATTGTACCTCTTACTCCTTTTCCTATCACTATGAAATGAAATATGATTGTCAGTAATCAGGTATCAGTGTTGACATTCTTAATGTGTGACAATGGCACTCTTAGTTAACTCTAAGTAACACTCAGTTGGATAAATTCCACTTTTCCCCCTAGAAATTGCCTTTATTAAGGAATTTGGCTTTTACTGACAAATTTTAAATGTTGTTTAAATTCAGTCTTAATGAAAACACAATATTCACAAATTTTTTACTGTTCCTAGACTGGACGGTCACCCTGCTGTTTTTTCACAGTGTGACAATGTAATGATGGTAAACACAGTCTGGGAATGAGGTGACTGTATAATTTTAATAAATCATAGGTCGGTGCTCACTGACTAGGGCCATGTGATCATTTCTTGTCACATCCTCTTTGTATCATGGGCCATTATTTTACTACCATCTCCTGGACTAAGCCCGGTCACTTGGGTGTTCCTGAAAAGTATCCAGCTTGATTTTAGGACATCGGTATGCATTTCTCTTCAGTTTCTCATACTTCATGGTGTCTGAATCGAGCTGGACACAAAATTGTTTTGTCTAAATAACATGATGCTGAGCCTGGTTAGAGATCCCTGGGCTAGTTGTGGGCAAGCTGGCCCGTGCTCGCTATGTAGGGCAGCCTTATGCTGAGGTATGAGCCCAGGTTCTGGAAGCAATTGAGGAAGAGATGACACATGGAGCAAGTAGCCCTGGCCTTTTTCAGCTGGGCTTGTTTGCACTGTGCTGCTGCAGCTGTGTGACTTCCCACCACTAGCCTGACAGACATCACTGGCTAATGCCATGGCCAGGGCTTCAGCATGGACACACTTTTCTGTTTGAGTATTTTCTCCAATCGTGAATAAATTCTTTCACTCTTGCCTGCACTGGAAACAAGTATGCAATACATATAAGCGTGCACCTGAAATTTGTTAACTGTATCCTAACACCAAGTTTATTGCTACTGGATCCACTAGCCTGTGTTCTTTTCCCAAAAATCTAGATGAATTTCTGAATCTAGTATTAGTCAAAGATATTTTTCAGGTTCACTACTTTTCTGATTATTTTTTATAGCTGAATAGGTTGTATTCATTTTTTTCTAGAAGTAAAAAACCACATTTTGCAAAGTTGAACTGTGATTTTGAGGTTTGGCTTCTACATAAGCTGTCTCATCCCCCTTGCCCATTTCTTATCCCCTTCTTGAACTTTTTAATATGAACCTTATTGATGCTGTGTAATACAGATTTCTAGTCATATTTTGTCATGTTGCAGTACATCAAATACCTTTTAGAGCTGTGTGGATTACATCTGCTTAGATTTTATATCATCAAAGCTTAGGCTCTTAAGAAATGCAATTAGATTTGTTTGACAAACCTGATGTATTTCCCATATACCATGTTGACTGACTGATTCCTGCAGTTCTTAATCAATTAAATCATATACCATTTCCTCCTTGAATTTGTCTAGGAGTGAGGTCATGCAAAATTATGTTCTTTTCGAATCCTTTTCTTTATCTGTTTTGCAAACACTTCTTACCAAGAAACTCATAATAGACAGGACATTTGTATACAGCAGCTGGGCAGTTGAAAATGCATTAATTAGTATATTATAGCAGTGACACTTATTATTTGTTATGCCATCATCAGAGAACACAATTAAGTTATAGAGCTGCTATGGTTTCCAAAGGAGATACAGTGCAGACTAATTACCTCAAGATGCCAGATGGTGCTGAATAATTCCTGAGCAAATGCCTCATCACCTCTGCCTCTCCATGTTTGTATAGTAAACAAAACATGAATAAAATGGAGGCTGAGAATGTAGTGATTTCCCTTTGTAGGTCTCCACAGGTTTGTGTTTGCCCTGAGCATATTTACATTCTTCAGACTATACTGTTTAGATTTCTCCCATCTGTGCAAATATCCTAATAAATGAACTGCAGAAAAGCATGTAAGAAAACTCTGCTACTGGACATTTTGACTTAAAATGTTTCATCTGCACTATACCTGCAGTTTCTGTATTGTCTGTCATGTCTATCCCAAGAATATGTCAGATAGAAAGATACTTTATCCTGTCCACAGGGCAAGTAAGCTCTAAGAGACACTTTGAGCACAGTCTACACCCAGGATTTCCCTTTAACCTAAAAACTTTGCAGACCATGGGGACATCCTGGGCTGCAGCAATGCAGGTGAGCATCATTTGCACTGTAAGCCCATAGGGGGTTACACATAGCAATGCACATGCAATCACTGGGAATCAGAAATATTACAAAGCTTAAAGACATTGATGTTTGAGGCCATTCAGTCTTACAGACAATATTGTTTGTAGAGATCTGTGCCTGATCTCATGACTGCTTTCTTTTATGTTTCAGTGGTCACAGTTTAATTTGGTATCTGCAAAACCCTCCATTATACAGCCTGAGAGCCAGAAAACTAGTTGAGCTCCAGGTCCACACATGTAGAAAGTACTAAACTATATCTTGCCATCAAGTGATACAACAAAATATAAGGCCACAAAGAAAAGTCTTTGGGAGATACATGCCATAGTCCAAAATTTCTGACTGTCTGTAGTGTCAGTGCATATAACCTGAAGCATCAGGTCAATACAATAAATAGGTCAGGCTTTGGGCAAGGGCTTTTGTGCCCTATTTCTGCTACCGCTTTCATAGCAACAGCCTTTTAATTTAGTATATTTAGTTTATATTCAGAGTTTAAATTCAGATTTTCTGTGGAGTTGGTCTAGGAAAACAGCCATGGAAAACCATAACAGTAAATGTTTCCCCTCCAGATTCAGAGCTTACCTACACAGAGATTGCTTAGGCTTTTCCTGATATGTGCAGTTATCTAACTGATATTTCATTTCTACAAAGCTTCATGGGGGTTGCTTTTCTCTGAGCTGGTCCAAGCTGTTGGGACTCTGTGTTCTTTTAGCTTCTCTGCAGGGTTTCAGTGGTTCCTGCTATGGGGACTCTCATGAGCACAGCTAACACAGGCAGCAGCAGGTGCAGCAGTTTGTGTGGGTTCTGCTTAGGGAGCTCTGGGCCTTCTGGGGACAAGATTCAGGATCAGTGAGGAATAGCTGTGAAACCTCTGAGACACTTAAGGGTGCCTGCTGCTGTCAGATAAGGACGAGGAAAGAGGAGATAAAAGGGTGCACAGTGTCCAAACCTAGTCCTAAGGGAAGTGCTGCCTCTGGGGAGGTGACAGGATGGAAGCTGGTGACTTCTAGCAGCAAGAGGAAGGATCCTGCACCATCTAAGGGCTTACAAGTACAAGATAGGTCCACTACCCTCAAAGGTGAAAGAGAGCCATATATGCCTTCAAGAAAAAGGTCTGGTCCACCTCTGGTCCATAAAGAAGAGTTTGGTCAAAGGAAAAGAGATGCAAGAGTGGCAAAAAGGTGTTTCTGGAAATAGAATAAACTGGAATGAGAAGTGATACCAGGTAAGGAACACAGGAGGGGGTGAATCTTCTGATGCCAGGAGCATAGTTATCTACTAACAGTGAAGCTGACTTGTAAACTGAGATATTGGCCCATCTTCTGGGGTGCTGGAGGGAGCTCTCCTGGATAACCCACTGAGCTGTCCATCTGAAAGACTTGGTGTGGGGTATGGTAAAGACTGGTGGACTTGTAGCCATGTACTGAGTGGTAGTGGGAGGAAAGAGGGTGATAGAGCTCTAATTCAGTAGTAGTTGTGTGTGTTTCATAATACTTTAGTGATAATAGCTTTGTAATTATATGCAATAATTATCCAAAATTATGCAGCTAAATCAGTAGTTGTGATATGCCTATTATTTAAATATATTATTAGGTAATTACTTTCATAGTAGTGTATTACTAAATCAGTAACTTCTTAATCATTATTTCAATAGTATATATTTCAAGCCTGCAGTTTAGAGAGTGTGAGTTAGGCCCATGAAGCGACAGTGTCCACAGGAAAACATACATAAACCAGCAAAGATGTAAATATCAACTCTTACTTTGCAGTGTTGGACTTTAGTACAAAATGACTCTCTGCCTTGTCAGATTGTTTGAATATTTAAACAAGAAATTAGTTTAATCAATGGGCATTGGAATCATTGCCCCAGTCCAAGCTACATTTGTAAATGTAATTTAATTTCTTATTTCTGCATAAATTTTGTTTTGTTCTTGATTTCAGCAAAGGAAACAATAATTGAAATGCCCAGATCAAATGAAAAATTACACTTTTCCCCTTAAAATAATAGGTTCCTAGGAGCACTGAAGACAGATAACTTTCTCAGGTCAAACTGTAAAAAAAAAGCACTGTTAAAGTATCAGCCAATTCACTAGGAATATGAATGTTTCCCAAGATAACACATGAAGCTCTACAGTTAGTTTGAGGGTAATATATATAATTCTGGTATAATAAAATTATTTTATTACAGGAGCCAGAGAGGTAGGAAATCACTTCTTGAATTACACCATCTATTGATCATGAAACAGCAAATTGCATAGTTTGATAATTTGGTGGGAAATGACTTGGCTCCAGTCTATCTTGTTCCAGTTAGAGGAATTATGCATTTCTTGTATATAGCTAATAAATCATGACTTACTGAAAATAAATACTTATATTGTTGAAAGCTTTCAATCTAGACAATCTAAATAATAATTTTATTTTACTGTAAAAGATAGTGTAGAGATTCACTCCTCCAAGGAAGGATCAACAGAACAAATCAGAAAGAAGCAGGCAAAGCAGCAAGGCTTGAGTGGTGGGGAAGTAGATGAGCAAGTGGATCAGAGCAGTGGAGAAAAAAAAGGACTGTGCAAACTTTGTTTAATAGGCAAATATTTCTGCTCTGACTACTCTATTTGTCAGGAATTTTGAATCTGATTAAAACGCTTTCAGAAAATTTGCCATAATAAAGTATTTGCTCCAAATTAAATCATTGCAAATGAAAATAATGGAAGTTATTATATCAATTAATGTCTTTCACACTCTGGTTTATTTTCTTGTTAATAGTGCCTGAAAGTTAGAGAAAAATGTTTTAAGCTGAGAGAAGTTTGGACAGAGAAAGGGAGGTGCAAGGACTTCAAATATGACACTGAAACACACATGCAAATAGTTTGTCGTGTTGAACAACCCATGGCAAAGAAGTTGTGATATAAACATGAAATACATCAATATATGTTTACTAAAAATGAAATATCATAAGCATTATTAATTTACTGTAGGGTAAAGTGAGACTCTTGACTCCAGCTGATGGCACCAAATTCAACTACAGTGCACCAAGGAAACCTACTAGCTCTTGAATTCTGTCATTTCATATGCTGGCTAGTGTAGTCTGATGAAGTAAGGGCTACAACTATGCACCAGCAGAGAGGAAACAATCTTCATTTTCTTCCAAAAAGAAAAAATAAGACACATTCATGCATTTCATTCCAGTGGATGTGCGTGTGTGTACTTCTACTTCAGTTGTAGTCACAGAAAACCAAAAATGGGATTTAAACTTCATGTTTATTCAAATCAGTTATTTATCAGCATAAACCAACATTTTACAGCACATATATATTTTCAGTAATACAGTAATGGTGTTCTTGTAAATGATATCATCACACTATATGCTGACTTTTGTCCCAGAAGGAACATTTTTTTCAGGCCTATGAATGATATCAAATGGTAAGTAATAAGTCCTAAGAAACAGAAATATATGTAGCCACAAGTGTACAAATTGGTAATGTATTCAGATACATTGTTTACTTAAAGTATTCCTTGTATAATTGTGGACATAATATGTGTAAAAATTGACATAATTGTCTATCAGGAAAGAAATCAATGAGTATTACAGGAACAAATAAAGAGCTCATAAAAGCATGGAAGGGCATTCTGTAAGAATGTCTTTATTTTTGCTCCAGATTTGACCAATAGTATTTTTAAAACGCAGTATTTTAACAAAGTCTTTAGGCAAATACATCGTTAAAGCTGTAGCTGAGATTCCAAAACCAAAGAACCCTGCCCTTAGTGTTTCTGACAGGAACTTTATCCCATTTGCTCATGCAAATTATAACTTGATTCCCTGCAATACCCTGTGTTGCCCTCCACTGTCAAGCTGCTGAAGGGAGAGATCAGAAAAAGCCCCCACTTCACCGCTTGGCCCTGTCTCGAGTCAGTGAGGCTTTAACCTTGTGCCTTACAGTGTGCTTGTGATATTTTTAAAGGAAAGAGGGACTGAAACAACAAAAATAAAATTTGACAGGTGGTCTAGAGTTCAACTTTTTCATCAAGAAAGGCTGGTCCAACCATCTAAATGCTAATGGTGGGGCAGCTCAGGTAAATGCTGTACAGTGCCACAGTTGCTGTGTAGTCTTGGAGCTGCTCAGAAATTCTGTCTCCTATCATGAGACTTAGATCTGTCCAGGAGGACTAAAGTGCCTGAGTATCACTGGGGGCCTGGGAAATGTTATAGCATCTATGATTGCTTCAAAGGTCAGAGTGCTTCTTCCACCAGCTGCTGGCATCCTCACTGTGCTCACACAGCCTTCAGAAGGCACCCCTGTAGTAGGCAATGGGAGTGTCCCTCTGAGGAAGGTCTGTGTAGACCTGGACTGTAATTAAACATCAAAATGCTATCACTAAAATGCCAGGTAGGACAATAAAGGCCATGTGGAGTATAGATGGGTCTATATTCAGCATCTATAATCTCACCCTGAGGTCTCTTCACATCTGGAGTCCTCCCACAGCAAGTGGTGGCACCTTGCTACCCAGCTGTTCCCTGATTAGGCAATGTGGATCACTGATGAGTGGTTTCACATCACATTGGGAAGGTATTCTAAAATAAGATCAGGTGCTCATCCACTGTGGATTTGGACCGGGCAAGACCTGAGAGAAGAAACTTGTGTAAGCAGGTAGCTGATGGATTATCAGAGGCCAGGTGTTGAGATCTCAGTGGAGAGAATAACTTTTGCTGCATGAGTTAATGGCTATATCTTTTGCTAGCCTGTATGGAAGAGGTTCAAAAGAGATGCAAGGTGCTGTATGCAGCCTGTTGCAACCCACCCTAAGAGACTAGTTTTGGCAATCCTTGCAATTTTTCTGTATCACAATGACTGGTGATCTTCAGCACAGGGTTGAAAAGTATCATTACTCCAAACCTGACGTGGTCATGGGCAATTGTAAAACTGCTGAAGTGAAAGGATTGCATGGAGATCTTAGCTTCTCTGAAGAAATATGATAGTTGTCTGTGTTGTTTCAAGGAAAGGTTTGAAAATTACAAATGAGTTCAAGATCAAAGAGAAAAAAAATATGAACATTCTAAAATTCTACTGTATTTACCCTGTCTTAAGATTTTAGGGGACCCGGCTTCAGTGTTTTTGAACATTTAGGAAATGCCACTGATAACTAGGATTCATTTGTGTCACTAACTGGGCCATCCTTAAAAAAACTGATCTCTGTGCTAGAGACACACCACCAAAATGCTTCACTTTTTAAAAAGGAGTCTTTGCCTGACTGGCTGATTTAACTTTCATCTGGGTTATTTCTGCTGAAAATAAACAAAGCCTGCTGCAGAAAAATGAGAAACTCTCCCTCAAAATGTAAGATACAGAAAGATTTGCGAGGATAAATCTCGCAAATTACTTGGCCTGGAACTGAAATCCCAGCAAAAGGTGATTTTTTGATCCAATAAATACATGCCTTTGGAGACCACAATAAAGGAATTCTAGTGACAGAGCATGTCCATGAAAATTCACTGCAGTATCAGACATCCCAGGTGCCTATTTTGTCAGGAATCATTATGCTGCTCAGTGTTCCAGGGACAGTTCTGGACAATGAAATAGCTTTTGCATTCAAAGAGGTGACATTTAGTCACCAGGCATTTAACTGCCAGGGATAAAGGCCACTGCTTGTGAATGGGGTTTGTTTGAGATGTGTGCAGCTAACTGGAGACTAAGGGTAAACTTTAAAATTAAATATGCTGCAGCTCAGTCAATATCTTGAGCTCAACATCGTTGATGGGGGGTGATGAGGCAGTTTGAGTTCCTGCTGAGCTTACTTAGAATTGGGACTGCCACAGAACCTCACCAAAGATTTGGTTTGGAATTTTGCCTTTGAGAATACTTACTTCAACTGTAAAAACCCAATAAAATGAGAGAGTGGATTTGAATTTGCCTCTGATGAATACACATCACAAAAGAAATAGTCATTTTTATATATGTGTTCAGCTGAAGGCTGCATCCTTTGGGAACTGATATAATTCAGCTCCATGGAGGAAATAAATAAGAAATAGCAAGTTAACAGCTACAGTAAAACCAATAAAACCCAAACAATTCATTGCAAAACCAAAAGCTCCTCCAAAAGGTATTCTAACCAGAAAGCCATTTATAAGTGAAGGAATCTCATACTCACAGAAAGACTCTCATAACTAAAAGGTGGAATAGCACTGTGATCAGTAATAATGCTGTGGGGCTGGCTACACTGAAAAAGCTTGTACAGGCAGGCTTAGGATATAACCCTCAGACACACCTTCTGGAAACAGTGTTGAATGCTGTCACTGTCTCTCAGCAGTGACAAATCAAGGTAGAGCTAGAAAGACAAAGATTTGGAGAGAGAAAAATTATTTGTTTTGTTTTGAAACAGATTTAAGATAAATCAGAAAATAAATAGGTTTAGCATACAAGCCTTTTGGCAAGTCAGTCATTATTTGTAAAGACTTGACCTATAGAGAAATTCACATGCAACTTAGTATTTAGTGGAGGAAAAAGAATTACAATTTTCCTTCAGTTTCTTTGCCACTTTTTTCACCTATTTGATCCTATTTTGGGTTGCAGGTATAAGAAATCAGACTGATGCTGCACCATAAGCTCCTGAGATTTTAAGACTCAGAGACCATTCTGACACAGAATTCCCATGGAGATACGCTGTCTTCCACTTTCATTTGCAGTGTGGTTAATGAGCCTGTAAATTGAATTAACTCAGCAGAAGTGCTCAAAACCCAAGCTGAGATGAAAACAAGATAAGAGAAGTGTATGCCTGCAATACTTGGTACCTTTGGCTTCCTGAGGAATGTAGTAAGACTGAAATAATAATAATAGTAGTAACAATGATAACAACAACAACAGCAACTGAATGTGTGACTGAAGACATATGATTCATTATATTTTACAAAGCAAGCTGTGTTCATATATCAGAGTGCTGGGTACTCAGTGAGTCGGTGCTTCCTAGTCCTAAAGAGCAGTCTCTAAAGAGATTAAGGATAGCTAAGGAGGAAGGCTTCCTATTTTGATTTTTTCCCTGGTACTATGGCATGTGCATATCCTTTTGGACAATGTTTGGCATCTCTTTTTTTAAATAGCAAATGAGTGGCCCAGGGAGGTGACTGCAAATTGGAATCGTGAATAACTAGATTTATGATAGCAACAGTGTGCTGAAGTGTGGGGAAAAAGCTGGATCTCACTGCATCATTTGTTCCCAATGGTTTTGAAACAGTCAGTGACAGAAGAAAAAAACCCATAATCTGTCCTTCCTCTATAGATCAAAAAGTACCTGCTTCTCTGTTGGCAAACAGAAAAGGAAGGCTTCTCTCCTCTGTTGGTGGTGCCTCTCTATCCCCCCTGCACCTGCCTGGGGCTGCTGTGTGCCAGCATCACCCAGAGCCTGGTTCTGACAGACCCTGACATCCCTGCGCCAGTGTGTGAATCACTGCCCGGCTGCTCATCTGCACTGACTGCACTCGCAATTCGTGCTGGTAGAAGGCAGTGATTTCACCCAGCTTCTGCCTGGCTTCATCAGTCAGTCCAGACACGCATTTGCTGACATTTGTTTCCCTGCTCAGAGTAAGGGTTTCTCTGAATCAGACTGAGTGAGGTGATTCCCCATGTGTTTGCTGAGATAACAAAGCCTAAGTGCCTTAATGATTCATCCCTCTTGCAATTACCTCAGCCATTAAACAGACCAATGCCCCAGTGCCCTGCCCTCTGCCTGGTCTTTCTCTGTTTGCCTCCAGACTCAGTTTTGGTTTCCTGTCAGGTGGAAAAGTCAAACCAGTCTCACCTCTTCTGTATCCATGAATGGTTCTTCTACCTCCAGGTGTCATAAAGATTTACCTTTGGGAAGTCATGGCTGTTAAACTCTCCCCAGAGGCACACAAGAGAAAGCTGATATGTTTCTGATATCCTGAAGGCTGTATGAAATGCCATCTAGGATTGAATACATTTGTATATACATAAATATTTCTGTCACAAAAACTGATATCCACCTTAAATTAAAAACAGCACAGCAATCCAGGGATTGAATAACATTTCTTATCAGCTGATGGCTGTATGGGGAATCACAGTGTATGCAAATCATCTTCTTTATGCAGAAGTCAATCTGATGTTATGTTTAACAAGAGAATTTGGAAAAAACCCAACTTCACAAAATTTTTCTTGTCTCAGCTGAGAAAACTGAAGACATGGAGAACAAACATACAGAGATTTATCAAGTTTTGAATGAGAGAAACTTGCAGCAAGAATGCTAGAGGTGATATCAGTTAGTAACAATGGAACTAAATGAAAGTCCTTTATCTTGCTTTCATCACTTTTATTCCTGGGCATGGAATGAGACTGAAACTGCATTTTTATATTTTATTATCACTAGAGTATCTGCTGTCTACTATTACAATAATGATGTGATTTTCTGGGGGAGGAAAAAATGATGGGAAAAAAGCCCTGAACATATTTTTTCTTCTGTGAAAACTGTAGACAACTAGTAGTCATGTTTTTGGCTCAAAAATAAATGTGAAAAGTAGTACATAGTGGAACGTTTGAAGGAGACATGCAAGATATGTGCTTCAATTCAGATCAAGGGTTATGGTAGACATTTGCATGCTCAGCAGCAGAATTTTCTATCTTGTTAAGATCCTTTTATTAAAATTATTAGAGAGATGTCTCTGCCCAAATTAATGTGCAGACGAGACCACATACCAAAGTCAATAGTATGGATTTTAATTTAACTGTAAATGTGAGGTAGAGAGGGAGAGGGAGAAAGAAACAGGAAAAGAAAGAATCTGTGGATCCTCCAGCCAAGGTGTGCATGCCCACTGCATCTGAGCTGTTAAGTGGTTTTTAAGTCTTAAGTGGTCTTAAGCTGTTAAGAGTCATTAAATATTAACAGTCCAGTCTCTCACAAGTCTGCAAGCAGTAACTACCACAGAAGAATAAATCTGACCCAAAAAAGGACTACTTACATGTTGTTAGTATTGATTCCCTCAGAGTGAGAGCCCCAAAAAAACTTTTGGCCATCCAAAAAATCTGGTTGGATATAAACTAACCTAAAAGCCATTTCCATAACCTAAGAATAAAATTTAAGAAGATGTAAGCCTACTCATAGTATTTATAAGTCCTTTTCATTTCTCTATAAGAACCTCTGAGTAATTAAATTGAAACTATATAATTAAACTTTTTTTTTGCCTCCAAGGGAGATATGTTTAAATAAGGCTACTCAATAATGACGTTTAGAGCTCAGCAATAGGACTCAGAAGCTGTTTAACAGAACAAAACAATGTGAGTGGGGAAGACCACCACCTTCAAAATTTAACAAAGCAGCATTCAATGGTCTACTTGGTGTTTGTCCAAAATGAGCTATAAGGATTTTGTGTCTGAAATATATATCTGTGCTTATGAGCCAAAAAAATGACAGAAGTTTGATTGAATTTGAAATTTTATTTAGATGATATTACCCAGACATGCTATCCATAAACATGGATACCCTGGAAAGCATACTTGTGGTACTTAATAAATGGTTATAAATCACATGAGAAAGAGCAGCACTAAATTGAATTTCACTAAAGTGTAAGTTCTTTCCAATGTAACTGAATGCCAGGTCCTTTTATTCCTTATACTTGTCTTATTTATATTTTCCAACAGGCCAAACACAAAAAGGTGGCCTATATCTCTAGTGGGAGATAAGAGAAATAGATGTAAGAAGAATTTCAGGGCAGGGTTCAGGTATGTCTGCTGCTGCTGAGACAGTTTCATGTGGAGCTCTGAGAATGGAAATGACTCCCTGAAGATTTCATGTTGATTTTTTCATCTTTGTTTGCAATGAAGAGAGACTGCAACACTTGAAAACGAACCTTGAAAACTGTCATTAGTCATTTTTCTTTACAGGCAAAGAGTATAACTATTTTTAAATTTCCAGGTTGTTCCTTAGTCATGAAACAATGATAAATGCAGGGGATATTCTTTCTAGTGAATCAGTGCTTCCTGTTGTAGGTTTTTCTTAGAAAGGTTTAGTATTTGGACTGGGACACGTGATGGAGAAGTGGTATCAGATTTTAGGTCAGATTTCAAACAAAGGTGTCATAAACTAACCAAAAAATATGGGAAGACATTTTCACATTTAGGAAATTGAGGCAGTACTTACAAGGACTGTGTATAAATATATTGCTCTGCTATTATCTTCTAATCTCAATTGTTTTCTTTCACAACACAGACCCACCTCTAGTTTCCAGTATAAACGACAGTAAATCCAAATTCAGAGGATTTCAGACAGAGCCACTGGAATCAATCAGACAGAAAACATTATTTTTTTTTTATTGGCTGCTCCACAGCCTAGCGACCCTTTAGTTTAGCCTCAGATGTGTTCTGTGCTAGATTCTGGCACCCAAATCTCCTTCCCTGGGACTTGCCTGCCAATAGGGATGTGGATTGGTGGAGGGGTCCACACTCTCTTCTTAATCCTACCCCCAAGCAGGACATGTCTTGTGGCCCCACAAACTGGTGGTGGTACTTGGGTGAGTGGAACTTAATGTCTATTTTAATATCTGGCCAGTACATCACATGAAGAAACAGTCTGGCTGAGCTCTTACATCTAACAACATGCTTCTTTTGTTCTCTGCTGAACTGAGGATTTTTTTTCCTGATGCATCATGTCTATAAAACAATTTTTTTCACAATAAATTTGTCCTTTCCTCTACAAATTGCTGCTCTAATGGAAATATATTTCGGTCATTATTTTTTCCTGTTCAACTAGAATACAGAAGAAGATATAACAGAGCTCTTAATGGAGCTCAGCATAGGAATATAGTCCTAATCTAGACTGTAAAATTTGTGTTCACCAAAACCTTTGACATCTAGCTACAGGCTAGAGCTTCTGGAGAGACAGCTAACATTTGCACATATCCTATGATGACCACTTACCTGACTTGAAATAAAAAAGAGTTACCAACAATGGATTTGGTAAGAGCTAGTAAGCTTACCTGCTCAGCTAGGTAAGAGCAGTAATATAAAATACTGCTTGTTATCAGTTATCTGACATGGATCAAAATTTCCAGCCACTATTCTTACTACTATAGGCTTCCAGGATCTCCTGAAGGAAAACTGGTCTTTGCCTTGAATGACTCAGACATGTAACACATGTAAGAACTGATATTTTACTTCTTTCAGAGTAAATAAACAAAGTCTTGAAGTACCACATAATGACAGAAGCATTTCTCATGCTGCTGCTTCTGTGTTTAGCGCAGCAGTTTGGCTCCTATGGAAACCTACAGTGGGAAAAGCAGAAATGAATGAACTGTTGAAATGGCTGTGAATCTCAAGTTTGGGATAGTAATTGATTGCATTTCCAAATGCAATGTAGAGCATTTCTCCTGAAATATTTTGGAAATGGAGTCTTTGCTTACCCTGGCAAAAAGGATAGCAGAAAGAACCCATATATCCCCCTATGTCCTTGTGCACTTGTGTGCACGGCCTAGACACAGGTCTTGATTTCCTCATTCATTTAATTCCTTCATTTTATAAATTGAATAAGCAGAACACCCAATTCTCTAATGTAAACAGAAACCCTGGCATTCTGTCTAACTGTTTAATAGAAGTTAAATGAAATCTACCAATAAAATGAAATAACAGTGTAAAGCACTTTTCATATGAATAATTAGGCATTATAATAGCAACAGTATTCCTTGCTTTGTTCTTGTCCATATTATTTCCATTTAGCAGCTGCTACACCTGACAAGCAACTGCCAGATGCAAGAGTTCCCTGATGGGGACCTGAACGTGCTCTGTGTCCTCATGAACTTTAATACAGTTAAAATGTTATTCTGGACCTGCAGAAAAGTGGACAGATGTTTTGCCAACTTAGCAAATGGGAATATTCCTTCTCTGAGCAAGTGAGAAATGCACTAAATCTGTCTCAGATGGAAACAAATTGGTTGGCATTCACTGTTCAAGTCATCTGCTTTTGTAATCTCTAAAGCATAGAGCATGTTGTTCACAAATTTTACTTACTTGTAGCAAAATAAACAAACTCAGTTTACCACACATGCTTTTATAAACCCAAACACCTGCTTTCCAACAGCAGGTGGGAAATCCAGATCTTTTGAATATCTGTGTCCTGATGATTACTCTGCTAATTTTGCATTAAGAGTTAGAGATTACAGAATATGCTTCTGATTACTACCAGTGTAATAGAGCAGGGGACAGTCGCAAACAGTCTTTTGTAGATTGAAAAAAAAAATAGTGTCACAAGACATGTCACTCTGAATTCATACCATCTGTCTAATGATGAATGACACCAGTGTGGATGGTATCAGTCAGCCTACAGATCTGCTATAAATACTTAGTGACCTGCAAATACATCACAAAAACCAGCCCCACACACACTGTGCATCAAAACAGAGCATATACTGCTTTGTCACAGGGTGAACTGGTCTCTTGAAATGATCATATGTCCAGAAATAAAGAAGGCAGTTGTTGATTTCAGCCTGCAATTTCTTTTTTTTGACACTTTTTTCTCCTGAAGTCTCATTTCATGATTCAGGTTCCATTTTGCTGCTATTTGAATACAACAGATTCTATTACTTTTTTATACCTTTTATTCTCTGATCCATGGGAATGTCACAAGGTACATTTTGTATAGTAATTTCAGACAGCACACTCTACACTTCTCCAGCAAAGTGCAAACAATCTTTGCTGCCTAATACAATATATATCTAGATACTCTATCCAAAAATTTGCTTCAGTTTAATGTTATTGATTTGTGGTTCTCTCCTGAGGTGAAGCTGGTAGTGCTCCAAACTTAGTGAAATGGAACACCTAGGACAGATTGTCTACTTGTGTAAGCTGTAGAAATTGAAGTATGTATATGTATGATGAACTCTGACAGCAAGATTTACCCATATATTAAAGGAATTACATCAGAATTATAAATGAGTTTAGAGTTTCCTTCTATTCCCTTCTGCTGTTTTTTTTTTCTTCCTGATACAGCTATAAGGGTCTCATTTGGCATAATGTGATCTCTACTTTAGCTTAGTTTTTTCATTTTAAAAGTATTGAAGTGTTTGGCTCATATGACTTAATATTGGTGATTTAAAAGTTAAATATTGAGACTAAGTTTATTATCTAGCCTTCCTCTGCTTTGTCGTGGATGAAATATGTGATGAGTTGCCTCTGCAGGTACCTTCTTTTATGGAGTGTGAATTCTCAGGTGTCAGTCTCAGAGTAGATATTTGTCTTTCAGTTTGCCATGTACAGCATCTCTCCTCTCATCTTCATCTGGTACTGGTACCTTAGTTCTGTGTCAAGCAGAAGCATCAGAAGCCAAAAGCTAGCAGAAGCATCATCTGCTTTGTTCCTGTCAACTTAGTGATATTTTGAACATGATAAAATCTGCAGATTTTATTGGCAGACATATTATTTATCACAACATCAGGGTAATGGCTTGGTCCAGTTCCTTGTGAAATGAAACAGAGTCACATAAGAGGTGATGGATGCAATAGCTTATTTACAAGTGCTTTCTCTTTTTTTTTACAGAGCGCTTCTCTATTCAGGGGAGATATCTTTATTTCCTGTGTGCTTTGACTTTATGGTTTCTGGACCCCCTGGCCTCAAATTAATCAGTGGCAGAGCATTAGAACCAAACAAAGCAGCAACAAAATCTAACAATAGCCAAATGATTCAGGAAGAGTAATAATTATGGACAATAAATATCTCACTACTGCAAAACCCCGCCATGTTAGCTTTTAATAGATACTGCTCATTAAATGAAATAAGCCTTTGAATGAAAAGAAGGGTGTGTAGAGAAGCTAAAAATGATAAACAGAAATATGGCAGGGTGCAGCATCACACTGCACAAATGGAGTCAGTTTAAGTATTTAATACAGTTTTAGTCTACAGGAGGGACAGACGTGCTTAGTCAAGTTTTATCCTTTCTGCTGTTGTTGAGAACATGCACCCAGGGAGATGGCATAAATATGTGCATCTCAGGTTTTTGAACTCTCAAATATCTTATGTCACAAATACAACCTGCTCAGAGTCTGTAATCTGTTTACTACTGGGTATGTGCACTTAGCCCCAAAGTCACATATTCACTCACAGAAGACCCACAGCTGGACCACCAGGATGGAATCTTATGCATGTAAATGGTTCTGCCAAGGGACACACTCCACTTGGCTTAATTATATTTTTTTTTTTCAGAAAATTGTGCATACAATCTCTTATTTGTCATAACCAGACATAAAAATATTTCCCAGAGAATAATGGAATTGTCATGAAACTAAACAACGAGCTAATTTTCTTCTAACAGAACAAGATGCAAACAGTATTTGGAGTGATGTTAAAT
Source organism: Rhipidura dahli (assembly GCA_013399225.1). Lineage (NCBI taxonomy): Eukaryota > Metazoa > Chordata > Aves > Passeriformes > Rhipiduridae > Rhipidura > Rhipidura dahli. The sequence goes on from VXAC01001425.1 coordinate 1,527,724, forward strand.
GTGATACTAATTAATTCTGCATTTATTCAATGCTACATTAACTTTTTAAGTCACTCAGGTAACATAAAATTCTTTGCACTCCGGACAATACAAGCTTCCTCATTGCCTGCAACAGCAGTAAAATGGTTTCTGCTAAAGGATACATAGTGCAATTGGAGAAGATAAAAATACTAAAAATTTTTGTGCAAAATATTTTTGTTATAGAAGCTCAGATTTTTTAATGTGTGACAATTAATAGGAAAACAGTTGGGTTGTATTATTTAAATAAAAATTAATTAACAATTTAATTACTTCAGGTTTCCAAGCCACTCATATAATCATGGAAACACTATGATACAGTTAACTTTGGCATAGGTAGCTGACTAAGTAATTTCTTCAGGTATTTTGTAGCCCTGTTTGGATAATTCCGTAAAAGACACTTTGAAATACTCCTTCTGCTACAGAATGTTCTTTGTTCTGAGTCACAATTTAGTAATAATGAACTACTTGTCAAAACTCCTGTGGGCAAGTGGCTATGACACAATCAATGTGATTCAGCACCCTCCTCCTCAAATGAATTTCACAAGGATTCTTATACCTGCGTTCAATATTAGTACAGACTTTGATACAAGATGTTTCTCTACTCTGAAAGATAAGTAACAATGTATTTTAACTCCTGAAACTTATTATTTTAACCTATTTTTTCTGTATTAATTATAGTAGTTAATACTACAGTGAATCATCTTATTTAGAAAGACGTGTGGCAAACACTAGTGCTATTAAATGCCACTAATCATTGTGTTTCCATTTTGTGGATTGGAAATAAGTAATTTTAGACTTCAGCCTTGAAAATTGTGATTTTGTTTGGGCTGAAAAACAATACTGTCGTGGCTCTTGTTTGAAATAAAGTCACAATAACCCCCATATAATTGCTGAAAGATTTGAGCCTGCATTTCTGAAATCTTGACCAGAAAGTCTCCTATGCCTGAAGCTCTGCAGCTGCTCGTGACTGCAGGCTCTACGATTCTGAGTTGGCTGAGCATCTAAGGACTCATTTCATGCCTATACCCACTGAGGGGTCACTGGCTTCAGGAAGCAATTCAATGATCACGAGTCTAGAGAAAAAAAGAAGCTGTAGAGAGTGTCTAGGGAATGTTTGTCAAGAAAGTGAGAAGGGGATTGAGTTCTTGATGCTGCATTTTGCTTTAAATGAAGAAAACACAGGAATAGCACTGTAAGTAGGAATCATCATGCAAACTCAGAATCAGCCTGGGTGTTTAAGGTGCTACTACATGATATTGAGTAGACACAGGCAGAAACCTCAAGTGTGGGTTGGTTATTTTTACATCTAGAGCTAGGTGTTGAGTACTGTGGCAATCACTACTCGTGATTTGCTAGGATAGAGCAATGTGATTCCCCATGGATGAATCCACGTTACCCTACTTCTCATTGTTGATCCTTGATACCTCAATTAATTAGCTTTCTCCTAGTCCTTGTTTAGGTTCCCTTGCCCAGTCCCTGACAAAACAGAGCACATGCTGTGATTGCTGTGTAGTTCTAGCTATGGCTCAGTTTTATTTAATAACATTGTGTTTCTCTGTGCAACATATTGTGACTAATTGCTTCTCCACCACTCTGCCAGTCTGTGAAAAGGTCAGCATTGAAAACCATCAAGTTAGAGCACCCTACTGAATCTCCATAATGTTGTATAAAAATAGCAGACTTTGGTGAATGTGGTCTGACTGGTAGGGAAGTTAAGTGTTTTGATTAAAGAAATATGCTCATCGTTGATTCAGGTACTGAAGTTTTTGATTTTCCCCCCAGGTGCAATGAATATAAAGGGTTCTGACTTTGTAGATCTTGTGAAAAACTTCCTCTTTGCCTTTTTTTTAGCAAATCAAACTGCTTTCATATAAACTTGTGTAATTGCTGTTAATTAGTTTATTACAGAATCACAAAATGATAGAATATTATGAATTGCAAGGGATCTGTAAGGATCATCTAAGTCCAACTCCTGGCCCTGTGCAGGATGCCCCAAGAGGTCCTTGTACCTGAAAGCATTGTCCAAATGCTCCTCTCCCTCTCCCTCTCCCTCTCCCTCTCCCTCTCCC
>VXAC01001425.1:1529894-1581155 GCA_013399225.1 Rhipidura dahli
TCCCTTCCCTTCCCTTCCCTTCCCTCCCGTGAGTTTGAATTTTTATTTTAATCAGTGAATATAATTTCTCCCTTTCTTGCTTTCTTCCTTAGTGCTAAAAAGTACACAATGTCTTTTTAATATTTAATTAATGAGATCACTTTACAGGTTTTAGTTTAAAGGTAACCATAGCACAAATGCATCCATTATTAACTGCAGAACTGCAGTGGCTTCTTGGGAAGCCTCCTCAGTTTAATATGAGAACCCCTGTCAAGAGAAAACAGCGCTGATATTGTTGTTAAGTGTGACAGACTGGCAAATGCCATGGGCAGCACGCTGGAACAATGCAAACTGCTCATATCAATGGAGGAGGAGATGTTTAAAAGCGAGGCGAAGGCGGACAGCGAGAGGCTGTCGAGGAAGGTTCGGTTCCGCGTCGCGTCCTCGCACAGCGGGCGGGTGCTGAAGGAGGTGTACGCCGACGGGGAGGCTGCTGACTCTCTGGACTCCGAGTATGCCAGTAGCTCTGAGACTGACCAGAACAGCCGGCTGAGCGAAGTGGACGGGCAGCAGAATGGACATGTTGGGTCGGAGTGCGATGAAAATGAGAACGAGCAGGATGACCTGCTCATTTTAGTCAGAGCCACTAAAGAGAAGGGATTTGGTACAAAGAGAGTCAACATCCTCAGCAAAAATGGCACAGTCAGGGGAGTCAAGCATAAAGTCAGCGCTGGTCAAACCCTTTTTGACAATTTGGCAAAGGTATTTCAGGTAGGTGATGCCGATCTGCTGGCTGTAAGCCCTCTCTCTGTCCCTTTTAACTCCACACATTATTCTTCCCTTTCTTCAAACTGCTCTCATTTAGGATTTCTCAATATTCTGTCTTTTTCCCATTGCTATCCACTTTCTGTTGTTGCACAAGAGTGGCACATTGGTCCTTCTAGTACAAAACAGCTCCACACTCCATATTGACGGTGAACTTTGTTTTTCAAAATTGACCTAAAGTTTGCTGAGTAGAAATATGTGTGTTGTGCTTCCTATGCATGGATTAGGAAAGAAATGTAACAGAGGATTTAACTGGGGCTTTTCTGGAGATCCATATAGGTCTCCTGTACAGGGATGTGTCATGTTTCCACTCCTATTGTATTAATTCTAATGAGTTTACGATGTTATCTACTGTCCCCTACATGTAAATATGTATACTTGCAAATTCCATTCTGTTTAATCTGCAAAGTAGATCAAATTAGGCGCAGGGTGGCAGTAATGATGGTTTTCCCATATGAAACTTTCAGGGGAATGAAATCTTAGTCAGAGGTCTCTTTTATTAATGTCTATTTTCTATCTATTTTGTAGAAGGAGCAGAATATCTGTACTTGAAACACTATATGCCACACTAATGCCTTAGGCAGAGAAACACAGACCTTCAGAAAAATCAAGATAAAAGTTCTAAAATATTTATCTCATATGTATAATTTATCTATATATGCTATTCAAGCCTTTCAACCATTAATATTCACACAGGTAGCAACAAGTGTGCAACCAGACTCTTTCTGAAGGTTCTTAGAATCCAGAATTATACTTTTCAATGAAATTATCCTGTGTTGGCTCCATGGAATTATTTTAAAACTCTTATGCAGCTTTAAATCATGGGGAATTTGATAGTAATAATTATTGTTTTTGCATTTTGAAATTACTTTGAAATGAGGTAATTTCATATTACATTAATAAATGACAATAGATTAACATTGTCTGGCTTCTGGATATGAATTTATCCTCTATGTAGTACCTAAATTAACAGTGTTTTTGTCAATATGAATGTTCCTGTAGAAGTTGAAGTTTCTGAGAAGACTTGTCTGTTCATTTTTGTTCTTTACATTACATCACATAGTACTCAGATAGTTTGCTTTCTTCCAAGCTGCTCAAAGAAGAGTTTGTCCTTAATTCCTTACTCTGTTAAAATTTGTAACAAACTCACTTTTTACAAGTAGATTAGAATTAGTAAGTATTAGCTGGGGCCTGTTTGGGTTCTTATCTAACCTCAATTCCACTATTCTGTGCTATTTCACTATGCAGAGTACACCATTTCACCCCACTAAGCTCATTCTCTTCTAAAAGCTGTTTTCTACTACATCAGTAACACCAAGCTAAGAAATTTGAATCAGCTAAATAAACAGACCCACCTGAAGACATGTGCACCTTAATTAGAGTCCTTGCCATATTGCTTTTTCTATCCCCAGTTTTAGGTTGGAAGTTCTTCAGGAAAGGTCCACGGTCTGAAATCAATGTTACACTGGTTGCAAAGCTGCTTGTATTCCTAGCAGAGTTATTTCTAGGACCAGGGCTATTTCTGTGAGGTGTTTTGCCAGAAGAAAGTATGTTCTTGAAAGGAGGCATATCTATCTCATAACTTCAAATAATTACATGTATCCAGGTCTACCACAGAAGTCCTTAATTATAACCTGTAAAATAATGACCAGTTTAAAAGGTGGCAAGGATTTTTTTATTGACAATATTTTACTGCAGAAGAAAGGGAGAAAATTAAATTATCAGATGAAAACAAACCAAAAATTTTTCATACAGCATGTAATTACAATGAAGAACTCTCATTTTTCTCTCTCTGCTACAGGCAGAGAGTAAAGTCCAAAAGAAAAGGCAGATTTTCAAAGTGGATGAGGAAAATATACTTGGAACAGAGAAGCTTCTTCCTAGGCAGGTCTAGATGAGTGATTTCCAGAAATAACTGTATATTCTTACAGTAAGCACCTACTGGATCAAAGACATATATTTAATAATACAAAAAATATAATGATTTGAGGTTTCTACTCATCTTCCCATTTCCCCAGAGATGAAGTTCTAAGTCTAGTGAAAACGAATGATGGTTTGCATGTCTTTTGTGTCATTCTGTGAGCCAATTGTGTATGCCACATGGTGAGCACAGAGGAGAGCAAAACACAAAGGTTGGCTTTGAGATGGATTTGAAACTGTTTGATCCTAATGAGCAATATGATTGAAATCCATCCACTCACAAATGAAATAATGGCCTTTAGAATGAGACTAGAGAATGATTTCTAGTTTTCTGGAAGCGTGTTCCAGACAATTAATTGAGCTGTAATACCAGTTAGAGAGCAACAAGAGCTCTTCTTTCAAAGATTTAGTAAGATAGAAAGATGTCTTTATTAGCAGGTAAAACACAACATCTCTTTATCTGGGCATTTTTCTAAGTTACCCTCTTGATTATGTGAGGTCATCTCCAGTTACATGTTTCTCTTAGATAAGCAGCAACAGATGTATAAGAGTAGTTAAGAGGAGAGTGCCCCTCCTTGAGGAGAGTCCATCTCTGCCCCTTTGATGATCCAGCAGCAGGAACTCGTGTGAGTTGAATTCACTGTGTATTTCTCAGAGTTAGCATCAAAGTCAGTATTTTTAATCTCAGAATATGCACAGAAAATCTTGACAATCCTGTATTCTAAGCACAGATAAATTCTTGTATGCAAACATTTCTTATTTAGCATTTGCTATATCACTTCCTCACTGAAATCTGTATGTAAGCCAAATACTAAGTGTGTGTGTGTCCTGTGACCCTGGAACTAGGGGGTGTTTTTTGACTGCATAATCAGCATACTGATTCTTCAGACTATATCTGCAATCTCCTCTAATATACTATTTCCCTGAGTTCCCAGAGGCTCCCTGTGATAGAGGAGATTTCCTTCAAAGCAAATCACTTTACTCAGATATTGTAGGGATAAGCAGGGCTTCATTAACTGGGCTTTGTTGTGCTGTGCAGTCAAGACCTTAGATTTTGTCTGTTCAAACACCTGGGCAAAAAGCACTTGTGTATTTTAATGTTCTATGGAAATATTTGGATTTATGAATACTTTTTTACACATTTTCTTACTACAGCCTTTCTACAGAATTGGTTCAGACACTTTCTTCCCACAACAAACTTATCTGAAAAAAATCACACCTTCTGGAGCTTTTTTCAATTTTCAGAGAGTGACATAATGCAGGAAGTATTTCTAGAAGATAAGGTGGTTTTGGTTGTTGTTGCTATACTATACAAGCCTGGTCTGAGAATGTATATCTAGTAGATGTGTGTCCCCTGCTACATCTCCCCACAGTCACGCATGGAGTGCTTCCCTCACCTTCTCAATTCATGACCTCTCATTTCCACTGTTCCCTGAGGAGCTGAGTCCTTCACATTACCCTGTCTGAGGACTGTCTGTGTCCCCAGAGGAGAGCTGCTCCAGCCCTGTGGCAGTGAAAAGTCTCCCACAGGTCATCCCTGCGCAGCTGGTGAAGCTGCTGCCAGGTGAGTGGGAGCAGCTGTGGCAGCTGGGGCTAATGCAGCCATGGGGATGGAATGTGGGACAGAGCAGGACACATCCAGGGGCTGTCTCAGCTTCATGGAAGAACTTTCCAGGGGAAGAAAGGTGGGGAAGAGACCAGCTCTACTGATGCTTCAGGACAGCATGGTTTCCATGGCAACCCCTCCAGCCTTTTCCTCCTTGGGGTGGATGCCACAGGGAGACTGTCGACATAGCAACCACATCCTGGCAGGGTGAGGGAGTGGTGGGTGGGGTGGTGATGGGTGTTGACATAACAACCGCTGCGGGTGGGGAAGGTGGGAGGGAGGTCACCGGTGGTTGTCGGTGGAGGGCAGGGACAGGCACATGTGTCACCCAGCCCCCACTAGCACCTAACCTGGGCCTGGGGGCAGCCTCCCACAGTGCTGGAAATACAGGCGTCAGACAGCTGGGAACGTTTTATTTGTGGGAAACACACACTGCTGAAAATCCTGAAAAGCAGGAGGGAGCTGGAGCTCCCAGTCTCCCTGCTCATGTATCTCCTTGGTATAAATTTCCTCCTGCTGAGACACTAAAACTGACAGCATCAGCAGCTGTGAAGGTGGGAACATGACTTGCCAGTTGTGTCAGAAACATAAGCCCCTTCGCTGCTTATCTGAAGTAACTGGTTTTATTTCAGAACACTACAAGAAATTTTGTTCTCTAATGTTACAATACTGTTTAAATGCAAATGGGTATGAATATTTCCTATATCTTTCTGTAAAAAGTAGTAGAGAAATAGTTCTTTTTTACCTTGAAATATAATTCTCTTCACAACCAATTTTTACAACTATGATGGCTTCTGGGTCACATAGAGAAAAAATCCTTGGTTTGTCTAATATATTACTGGGGAGTGTAGTGATCATTGTATGCCAGATCGGGTTTGCATCCCAATGTGCAGTGTAATGAAGCTCAGCCAAAGGTTTTACACAGGCCTCTCCTCATTTCCCACTGTTTCAGCATGGGAATTTTTCCTCCATTTCCATACTTACACACTCCACTGGCCTCCCAGCCTCCTCTGAAAGGTCACGTTCTGCTAAATTAGCCATAGAACTCATTCTCAGGCAGGGCTTGCTGACGTCTGTTGCAAAAGGGCAGGCCTGGCTAACAAACCTGATGAATGTCTTTGTGAGCATTGTGTCAGAGAGGATATGGGTGAGGAGTCAGAAATAATGTACTCAGTCTACAATATTTCCAAGCACAGTTTCTCAGGTAGAGCTCACATTTGAGAGTGTGAAGTGCAAGTCATTATTCAGCCTGTTGAAGAATGAGCTCATTAATGTTCAGAGAGAAAGGTGGGAAAGAATAAAGAATCACATGGAAGTTTGTTAAGAGGAGAGCTTTTGGGGTGGTTAAGTGCACTTTCATCTTTCTTTACTCATAGGTGACCTGGAAAAGTCAATACACAGCAGGACATGCAGAGCTTACAAACCAATGGGGCTAGCTAGTACCACAGGCAAAATAAAGTGAAATACAGCAGCAAAACCAACCATCTTCCAAAGAAGACAGAGGCTGCAAAGTGATGCTAAGGAAAGTTTCTTGTGTCATAGTACCAGAAAAGGTTTCTAGGGTGGGTGGCATACTGTATTCACTCCAGCCTCTGGAAGTGGCTCTACAATCCCCAAAAGTCTGGGGAGATGAGAAAGAGAGGTTTGCACTTTGACTGGAGAAGTTATGATACTCTCTTTCTCTCTGATCAGCAGATCAGTGATGACACTCCAGAAATCACTGGACTATTTGAATTCAAAGTCTTATTCTAGGGCTGGGCAAGCATTGTAAAAACTCTCCTGAACTTTGCCTTTGTATTCTCCTCCATACACACTGTTCTGTGACTCCCAAATGGACATAGCCCACAAAAGAAAATGATGGACTGGATTGCTTGTATAGACCATTTGTTTCAGTAATGTCCCACGTAGGGATAGAGATAAATCCCAGTGAGCTGCAGGTATCTGAAGTAGAAACTTCCAGTGTATTTTCCTAGTATTAGCAGGTCTGGAAAACTATTGAACAGTGTTGCACTTAAATTCACTGGAAAATAGGAAAAATTGTAATGACATGGAGGATCAAGTGATTATGAAAAGCTGGTTTTCACTTGCTGCAGAAAATTCAGAGTCAGAAGGACAACTGCATCACTACTGGGATGAGCATAGCATCCCTTCACCACTTGCTCTGTACTTTCAGAAGGGCTTTGATCTGTGGCCACACTGCGTGGGACAGGGATTCATCTGATGCCATTGATCATGTCACAGTTAAAACAAGTGGTTCCCAGAGCTGATATCTGAACAGACACACTGAATTAAAAAGGAAGTTGTTCAGGTCTTTGAGCTTTTAACTGGGACCTGGATTTGGTCAGTACTTAGGATATTGGTTTTTTATTGTTCACATGTTCTTGTAGAAATCAGCTGTAAAGCTCTGAAGTCAGACAAGTCTATTACTAGAATATTCAAGACATTTTAGGATTTGCTTCTATTGGACTTTAAAAACACATTTGACATTGACTTGAAATGATCAGTAAATAGACTTTCAAATATCTAAATCTCTGGAAGTGATATACTAGTTTTGAGTCAAAAAATAATTAGCTGTCTTATTTTCAAGAAGTGTAGATATGGGATGCCTTGACTTCTCAATACACTCAACACTGGGAAGCTTACCAACAGAACTGTGATTAAATGTATTACTGTTTTGAGACTAAATCAATAACTGAAGAAAAAATATTAGAGGCTTTTATGCTGGCAGTCTGGCCAGCATGTGCTGGACATCTGTCCAGCCTTCCAGTGCACTGCATGGCCTCAAAATTATTCTTGCTCTGATGAGTCTTAATCCTTGTAAAGGATCCATAAATGAGTCCAGTGTTCTTGATATGCTGGCCTTGTCCCTTGCATGGGAAAGGGCATAGCAAAGAAGCTGTGGTATTACTGCAGTGAGTATGTGTACACAGAATATGTAGTACTAGAGAGAATCAAGACTTTAGGTACAGATTCAAAGAACTCACAGGCCTCTGAGGAAGGACTTAGACATCAAGCTCCAAAACTAAGATTCTCCAAATCTCTGTTTGGTGCCATCTTGTCTCAAAGGCAGCAAGAGCCTTTCCTTAATGAAAATTTGACTAATTCTCTGCCTTGGCCACGTGCCTCAGCATCTCAGGATTGACAGGACCTGAGAGTTATTACTTATGTCTGATGGGATCTGTAAAATAAAGGTTCCATTCCCTGTCCCACCTGCATGTCTCCATGCAGTTGGTGTTCCATGAGCATGCCTGGTGCATCTGCCCTACAAACTACACATAAGCAGATGCTGATTTGTTACAAATTGTGCCTGCAGGAGGCAGTGGTGGGAAATCTACTTTGAAATAAACAGTCTCAAGATAGCGAGAATAATTTGTTGGAGCAGGAGTAGAACACAGGCTTGCTGATTTTCAACTTACCATACCAAATACTACAGTTTTCTTCAGCGTCATGCTTCCCTTTCCCTTTCCCTTTCCCTTTCCCTTTCCCTTTCCCTGTCCCTTTCTCTTTCCCTTCCCCTTCCCTTCCCTTTTCTCTTAAGCACTATAGTGATCCCATTGTTCCAGCACAGAAACATCCAAGAAACGCTTGTAGCCTGTGACTTGCTTGTTAGGGAAAAGAGGTAGAGAGGAGACTGAATCAGGTATTCAAGACATGAGAGATTGCAAATTATCATGTTCTGCCACCTTGTTTCATCCTCTCTCTCTTTAAATCTAAAGACAGATTTGCTTTCTTTTTGAAAGAATGAATGCAAATGCCAAATGGGAAAAGGCTTCCTGGTTGTACTTAGTGGGATTCCTAAGTCATATTAGTCTCAGGATATTCTCTGAGCTGAAAATAGTCATAAAATGAAACAACATTAGTAGGAAATGCCATATATGCTTTCCAGACTCTTACTTTTAATTATCTGTCTGGTAGATGGCCCAGAATACCAGATGAGCACTGGGTCGGAGCCTATGTACTGCTCTGGGACTCTTACATAATGTCCCTTTGGGGGGCTGCTCCATAAGGTGCTCAGCCTTTGAATTAACATGGAAAATGCTTCATCCTGCTTCAAACTAACTTGAAAAAAAGTCATGTTACACAAGCAACCTATCAAAATAATCTTAGGATGCTAGTGCATAATTTTTTTTCTACATATTCTAAGAGTAGGATTTTTTTTTCCTGAATTGGCCTCTTATAACAGAGATGAAAAAGATGAACGGATTAGTCTTAATCATTAATTAGTAGCAATAGCTCTTGTCTTTTGCCATCTGTGAAACTCAATTTGGTAACTCAGCAGGAAAATAAGGAGAAAATATCTTTTGGAATATTCTTAAAATTAGGACTATCAAGAAAATTTGGGGCTATTCACTTATCTTTGACGTGGTACAACAGGCTGCATGCTAGTTCATTGCCCCTGAATCTTTGCATGCCTTTGACACAGCAAGTACAAATTTTGTAGAACACATAAAGATGAAACAAATTGCCTATCTACTTAATTCCTAATATCACACTTGGTCATTGACCCTTAATTTTGTGTACAAATAAATTACTCTGCAGCCAAATATTTAAGGGCCCTCATTGCACTTGAGTATCTTAGGTGAAGTGTATTTTACTTAAAACTTTACAAACATGGAAGCAAATATTTGGCTACATTGGGCTAATTTGTCACCAGAGTGCACAGCTGTACAATTGCAAAAATATGGTAATAATGCGGATGAAAAAACAGCTCCTTTATTTAAAAAAAAATTCTAACAAGTTAAGTGCATTAAAATCCCATTATTTAGTTTGCAGATCTCAAAACTTTTCAGTTCTGAACTAGGATTTGCAAATACACTAGTAGGCTTACACAAGCTAGAAATTATAAATGTGTATGTGCCACAGGTGTTGTGTTTCTAGGCTGCTCTGGTCTGTCAACAGCTTGCTGTGACATTTGTCTACTAGGGTTGGCAGTTTATTACATACTGCACCAAAACAAGGTACATGATTAACAGCTTGAAAGAAAGAAATGGTCAAAGACACCTTTGTGGTTTTTTTTTTTTTGGCTAGAACTTAAACTGTGACTGCAGTGTTTGCTGGCATCATAACTTTGTAGCTGAAAGATAATAAAACATTCTGCAGAATGGAATTTGCTACCAGAGAGAAAAGGGTATTGCTTTCATGCATGAAAACCTTTCTAATTGCTGCAATATCCATTGCAATATAGTAGAAAACATGAAAATCAAACCTCAAGGAATATTTCCAAAGCTTGTAAGAGGAATAATAAATAGGACAGCATCCCCAGCCTGTTGATTTTGAAAAGAAGCTGGAAAGTTACAGCTCCCCATCCAAACAGGCAATCTTGTGGTTCTGCTTGATGCAGGAGTTACATTGTGGAGAAGCTGCTATAGCATGACTCTTTACAGCCTCCATCACAGAAAGCAGCAGGAACGGTCACAGATGAGCAGCTGGAGGCACTGAGGGAGAGACTCATTTCACGCATGGCAAGAAAGAAGACAGAAAAAACTTCACTCAGTGCTAGTATGAATTGTGGAAAGCATTTTAACAACCTTAGTACCATTTTGCTTTGGAATTTTATCTAGAGGCACCATCCATCAAAGTCACACATGTATGTCTTCTATACTGCAGTAAAACTACACAGAGACTCATTCTTTCTCCATTTTTAAAAAAGAAATATAAAAAGACTTACTGGCCAATATTTGCACACATTTGTAATACCATGCAGTGTTATGAGCTACACTGACAAATCAGCCAATGCTGCTACAAAGGCAAAGAATAGTTTATTTGGAATTCACTCTCAGTACCCTTGTTTTGAATATTACTGATTGCTAGTTATCTAACCAGCTTTAAAACTGTTGGGAGTTGTCAGGAGTCATACACTGTTATTTAAGAAAAATCTGTTTCTCCTTGCAAATCTGTAAGACAGAAAGATCTCAGTCTCTAAAGAATTTACAGTTTTTTAAAGAAATTGTGATATTTTCCTGCCCAGCTGCTCATGTCTTGCTATTTGTTTACTGCACCTAAATGCAAAGGACTCTCTCTCCTAGCCCTACAGGCAACTATGAAACATTTAATTGCTGTTCAAGTGGAGAATATCCTAAGAGGCAGACTGATAGACACAGTGGAAAATGAGAGCTTTAAGCATTATTGCTTCTTTCCACCTGTCCCGAGTCATAACCTGTACCTTAAGAACTTCCCTTTTCCAGGTGTTGGCTGATGAGGTCTCTGGTGAGACCCCACCTGCAGTGCTGTGTCCAGCTCTGGAATTCTCAACGTGGGAGGGTTATTGTCCCGTTGGAGCAAGTCCAGAGAAGGGCCACCAAGTTGATCAGGCCCCTCTTAGGAAGAAAGGCTGAGAGAATTTGGTTTGTTCAGCCTGGAAAAGAGAAGGCTTTGGAGTGATCTAATTGTGGGCTTCCAGTCCAAAGGGAACTTACAGGAAAGATAGGGCAAGACTCTTTACAAGAGCATGTAGTGACAGACAAGGGGGAATGGGTTCAAAGTCAAAGACAGTATGTTTAGATTAGGTCTTAGGAAAAAATTCTTTTCTGTGAGGATGGTGAGGCACTGGAACAGATTGCCCAGGGAAGCTGTGGATGCCTCAGCCCTGAAAGTGTTCAAGGCCAGGTTGGATGAGTCTCTGAGTAATCTGGTCTAGTTAAAACGTCCTGCCTATGCCTTCTATGATTCTATGATGGTTTCAATCTGATTCACTCATGCAGTGGATAAATCTGGTTGTTCTTTCAAATCCCACAATGATTCAAAATATGCACCTACTCAGACCCTCCAAGTTCAAGCTTAAACTTTCATAAGGTTTTAAAAGGCTCAGTTTCTAAATGGCTTGTTCAGGAAATAGATTCTGTTCATCTGACTGTCTGCAAAATGTTGCCATGCTGGCTGTTGTTGTATCTGCTAGGTGGTCAAGCTTTTTGCAAACTGGTCTGCTTGGTGGATGATGCTCTTGTGCATCCTCATGTGGAAGATTGTGGGGTGAAAGGACAGTTTTACTGGCCAATATTTGCAGCTGAATGCACGTAACTAATACTATAGGGGTTTTTTTTAGCTGCTCCAGAGTGGGAACAGACTTGAATCATGTAGTTCCTTCACCCAGGTGGTTTCATCATCAGCTGCTCTAGCAGTTCTCTTTTGAAGACACAACAGATAAGGGCAAGAGATCTCCAAAATGGAGAGCTGTCTAGTGAATCTCTTCTTTATGCTGTCTCAATTCTCACTTTGGCAGAAGGTTATTCAGCTGGCAGAAATGCAATCAAATATGGAGTTTTTACATTGTTTGAAGACATGATAAAAAGTTAGAATAAAGGTTGTTACTGATTTTTCTTGTTGCATGGTATTAAATGATATTTATGCAAAGGAGCCGCTGAAATGTTGTTCCAAAACAAAAGCAGACAGATGATTTAATAATCTCAGCTTCTTCACTTGTAGACTTATTCCTTGAACAGAACACATTTAAGTCTATGGCATGATATAGATTCTAGCCCCATTGTAAGAACATTATTATATGAAAAGTATGATTATATGAACATTTGTTTCTGTTTTATTTAAAAAATACACATCTCTGGTCGAAATCCTGAAGCAGACTAGAATGTAAAGCTCCTTACACTGGCCTTGCTAAAACATTAGTTCCACTGCAGATGGGATATATACAGAGTAACTAACTTGGTGACTATTTTGACCAACAGGTTTAGGAGCTGGTATAAACCATACAGCCTGCTGTATTTTGATTTCCAGATATTATACACCTATGGTTAAAAACCAAAAGAAAACAGAAGCTTACACCTTAGTGTTTTTCCAGCAATGAAATCTATAATTCTGCTTCATGAAATTGTCTTGTATTTTGCTCACATGCAACTGGGGGATGAGTCACCTGTCCCCTTTCATACATCAAGGCTAGCAACCACAGTATAGGCTATTCTAGGTCAGAGCTGATTTATGTATGCTGTCTAGGAATTGTATCTACATAAAAATCTCAAGCTCTTCTCCTTTTTTGAAAATCTATTGCTTAAAAAGGAAATGAAGCACTTTAAGTGTGCAATGAAGATGGATCTTTAATTTAAAAAATGGATATTGAGTATATAAATAATAATTAACTACTCAGGGTTTGAAGATGAAGGTACCAAATTTCTAGGTATTATTAAGTAATGAGATAGCTGAGAGCATAGTTCCAATTAGGTTAAGTAATATAGCAGGGAAACAAGGTCCTTCATCGCTCAGTGCTAATGCAGAACAAAGTAGTGCTCTAACTACAAGACACTCCTTTGCATCACTTGCATATATTGAGTCAGAGGGCTCTCTGAGAGGCAAGGACTGAATCAGCACTTTGGTGCACCAATCCCACTGTAACTTTGATCTTTGCCTCTTTCAAAGGCCTGTGCAGAATTCATTACCAGTTGCTGAGTGCTTTGTGACCCCAGGTTAGATAATGCTCTATGTCCACCTGACAAATGGTTGTCCTTTTCCTTAACTGTGTAGTGCAAATGACAGCTCCAACCTTTACAGAATAGCCTGTTTTTATCTCCACCCACATGAGTAACATTTTCAGCTAGACTTCAAGTTGTATAAAGTGTCAGGAAAGAAAAAATACATCATTTGTCAGATGTTTGGAATTGAAAATTAAGGGAGAGTCGTGGTTTCCCTGATTTGCTCAACGTTCCTTGAGAGTTTCAAGATTTTAGTGCATCTCATTTCAGCTTCCATTTGTAGAATACAGTAAAAGATAAAATAACTTTTGACAGGAAGCTTGTTGTCTGCTGATCATGAAAACTCCATGTATCCCAAATCAAAGCCAGAATGTGTTCAACCCTTTTCTCTCATTTTATTGCTTAGGAAGGTAAATTGTGAAGAATATGTAGTAATTTTTCAATTTTCTCTGCTGATGATTGCAGTTGAGAATGACACTTTATTTATGTTATTATCTTCTTTAGTTGTTTTTTGAGTGAGGAGTTCTGTTATATACAACAGTCTGACTCTAGGCTGTAACTAATCCATGAAAGTCTGAATCATTTTTCAGTGAAAATGTCATATATTTTTGAATGAACTAAGTGCAACTGATTAGGGCTTTCCTGAATACCAGTTTTACTTGCTGATTCTCTCTATCACTAGGAAAATCACGAGTTGCAACACATAAGTAAAGGACTATTGTGCTGTTTCCTATGATATTCTGGTATATTGAAAATAAGTCTTTGGAAAACAGGTCCACTTACCACACAAAGCACAGCTGACAAAGAAGGAAGAGCCATGTAATATCATAAGCAGGATCTCACCAGTTTTATTCTCCAGTCAGAAATATGATGAATGGCATTTGTAAGAAGCTCAACAGACTAGAACAGACCTCTAATGCCTGTTAATTAACCAAACTAACTGACATTCGGGAACTATAAAGGGGATCACTGCGTGAGTTAACTGCACCTGGCAATGCTTAAATGTAAAATGAGTCAGAGATCCCTGTATGTATGTATTATTATTATGTTATTATTAGCATTTCTCAGTCTCTTCAACAGTCTAAGGACACCAAGGGTATATTTTAGAAAGAATAAGTAGGGAACTGCTGAAAGAGAGGGGCAAAAAGAAAGACGGAAGAGATAGAAATTTTCTTTTTATTAAACTTCATCTGCCTGCCAGAAAACACTATACAGGCCATTCCAAAGATGCTGCCAAGTTAAAAAGAAATGAGCCAGAGTAGACGTTGTAATTTTCATGACAGCCATTTGCTGCTGATCACACGAGTCTGTTGCTCTGCAGTATGAAATATTCTACTGAGTGAAGCAGCAATGATTACAGACTGATGGGGTCAGGGTTCACAAACAAGGACTCACTCAGAGCCATGCTGTTTGCTCACTTTTTCACATGGTCTGAGATAGCAAACACTTTCATCTTTATCTGTCTATCCTCAGCAAGTCCTGCTCTAGTTCATTCCTGACTAAAGCCATCCTTACTTTCAGAATATTCTCAAAGAAGACATGAGCTGGCCAATGAATGTCCCCAAATAGACAACATAGGTTCAAACATCTAGAACACTGTGATAAATAAGAATCAAAATGAAAAGCTGCTCATGACCAGAGAAAATAGGAATTGAACTCCACAACAGCCATTTCAAGCAAATGTATTGTGTCTGCTTTTTTACCAGTTCAGGGTGTCATCATGGGAAACGGTACCTAAATAAACAGTAGAATTGCCACCAAAGTCTGAGTATGTAGTAGGATTAAACATTCCCTTCCAAAAGAATAAAACGTGTTTAAAAAAATCCTACTCATATTATTAGAAAGAAATCCACAAAATAACTTAAAATGTGGATTGGTGGTATCAAAAAATAACTATGCCAGAAAAATAGCTAATCATTTATTCAAATATTTCATACATACATCCAAATACAAACAATTCTAGAGGTGTTAAAAAGTCCTTTTTGGTCAAGTGACCAAACACTAAGTGCTAAACAGAATACTTTCAAGTGGACCTACATGCTCCTTCCTTTTATTTCCAACCCTTCTTTTTTTGAGTAGAGCCCAGAAAATAGAAAGATCCAGAAAAAAAAAAAGAAAAGAAAAAATTGAAGAATATTTTTAAAACTTGAGAATATTTCCATTTTATCAAAGTTCAATTTTCATTTTAGTCAGTCTAGGCATTCCTGATGTTAGTGATAAAAGATAGAATTGAAATAACACTGATTAACTGTTGAATAATAATAATTTTTCATACTCCCACATATAACTGTTATCATCAAGTGCTAACTCATAACTGTTAAGCAGAAGGAAATCAAATTATGTAATTTAGAACAAATCTTCTAGGAATGGAGACTTATTCTCAGATTTCTGGGGTTTGCAATTTGTTCAGAATTGTGTAATTAATACCAACATTATTCTCATGGTCCATCTGTGATCCATTGTTTCAGTTCTCTGGTCTTCCACACTATTTCCAGGCACAGCTTCAGGTGGGCAGATGCTATGCAGCTCAAGCCATACATTTTTAATTTACCGATAGCAGCATTTCCTTAGGTGACAGGCTGCAGACTTTTTCCCCTCTTTTGCATTAATTAGTTTCTGTTTGAAAGGTACATTGAAATAACAGTGACCTTCCAATTTGCCTATTCTCTAACTATGTGTTGTCTGCTAGTAGACACAGAAAATGTGTAGGAATGATAAACTGTGAACAATTTTTACTTTCACATTTATTTTGACTTCCTCATTTTCCAGACAGTTTAAAGTGCTTGTATCTCGCTCATGTCCAAGGCACATTGCATAAACTGTTATGCTGCTGTCGTGTGAGCAAAGTCTTCAGTAAACTTCCTCCAGATAAACAGCTGAAAATAGCCAATGCAGAAATTCAGGTCTCTCCTTATCCTTTCTCACTGATGTAACAGTCATAAACCCTCACTGGGATAATTGAAAAGCTGGGTCCCCTTAATTTCACTTAGATCAGACATGTTACTGTAGCCAAAATGAGTCTAGTATGTAATGAAACTTCAAGCCAAAATTTAGTCCTAAACTGACATGCCCAAATGCTCACAGGACTCATGCAACAGCATAGTGTTCATGTAGACATCACAACAGTGTCCAGTCCTGTCACAATATCAGCCATATCTGCCAATAATCTTCTTGCAGAAAAGGGAACTTTCAGTTTGACCACTGGTATGCAATGCTTCATAGCAGGTTTTCTTTGGACTGGGTGTGAATTTTATTGCAAATTATTTTCACATAATCAAGTAATTAATGACTTTTTAAAATTTTGTGTCTGATTATTTTTTAAAGGAATTCAACTTACATCAAATAGTACAGGAGATGAGATAGAAAATGATGATAAGTGGATACTGGTATATAAAGGGTAAAACACAAGAGGTTATTGGTGGTGGAAACAAAGCTCCTCTCCTCTCCTCTCCTCTCTCACTATTCTGTAGACATACTTAAATAGATAAAGCTAAGCAAGAGCCAGAGCTAATGGAAACCAAGATCATGGCAAATGACGCTGGCTGGATTGCAGATACTGAGTTAAAGTAATTAGTTTTCAGAAAATCTCGAGTGGTAATTACACAAGATCTGTGACTGTGAATACAGGGGATTGGCTGGAGGGAAATAAAATTGGAACAGTGATATTGTAGAGGGAATTCAGGAGGTAATTCAAATACTTGTGGAAAAGAATTGAGTTTACCCATGAGATTCTGGATAAAGCTCTCTGGTATCTGGATTCATAGAGATATCATGGAGGGAAATGGAAGAGTTGTGTTGATGGTTTTAGAAATATTGTTTGGGAGCCTGAGAAGCTGATGTGTTGGCTGTGGAGAGACTCTGCAAAAAATAAAATGCTCTGTATTTTCATTGTTAAGATGATTAGGTAAATGTGTTCACTTGGATTCAGAGAATTCCTCAAAACCTACCAGAGAGGGAAGTGGTACTTTGAATTCAACACGTTTCAGACATAAACTGCAACCAACAGAAAGTGCCAGGAGGGCAGAGTTCATCTGAAATGATGGCACTGTATGTGCTCCATGGCAATGGATGGTGCTGATCTTCATACAGAAGGGCAAGATATTTGTGACACTTTCAGTGGGTATACTTGTCCAGAAACCGGGAAACTGAGTTCACCACAAATGCCCCTAGTTTCATCCGGGGCTGTCTCTCTGCTTGGTGCTGTGAGTCCTCTGGTGGTCCTCCTTCTGTCCCATTTTGGCTGTTTCATTATATGCTCAGCCCTACTGAAAAGTAACAAGGAGGTGCCATCTACTTCTGAGCCAGCACCATGGAAAGCAGCTCCCAGCCACTCCCATAGCCCACCTGCAGCCCAGGCTTGTGATTTTGACCTCATGTAAATCTCATGCAATGGTAAAGGCCTCACTTAAATCGGTTCCTCAAGAGTTGTCAGAAAGCTCTAGTGTGGCAGTCAAGTACTCTGTCTTGAGAGAATAAAGCCAGAAGGGAGAGGCAGCAGAAGAAAGACTTCCACATGCTGGCAGCATTAGGGGAAATGAAATCACTCCTGGAGGCCTGGCAAAATTGGGGGTTCGTTTTAAAACTTATTTTAAAATTAATGACTTTGCCATGGAAGAGAGATGAAGACCAATCAGGCTTTCTGGAGAAAAGGGATGCTTACTCTGCAATGTAGTCAGATCACTGAAGTAAAGAAAGAAAAAGGGATGAGGGAAACATGATTTTTCAATTACAGCTTGAATTCAGATGTTTTGGCAAAGACAGATTAATGGGAATAGGTATGAGGTTTTTTAACCCTGTGCACTTGTTGGTGACCAACATTATGATTAATCCTTTTGTCTATTCTTTTTATTACAGCTTAAAATTACCAATATTTTAATTGCATTTTATGGTGAATTTTCTTTGTAACTTTTTTTTAGCTAAAATAACAAACTATATTGTAATTTCCACCAGACCTTCAGTTCTGACCACAAGGGAATTTGAAGTTTTGCAAAATTTGTGCAGTTTTTACCATTTAATTTTCCTGAATTCAGCTCTTCATCTGTACCTGACTGGCACAGTAGGTAGAAAGAAGGAGCAATAAAAGAAGAAGTAGCAATAAAATTTAATAAGCACTTCTAATCAGCATTTATTTTATGCAGTCAAGGACCCAAGAAGAAAATCAGAGAGCTGATATATCCTATAATGCTGTAACACAATTGTGCAGAAGTATGGGTTTCAATTTCCTGATCCAATGATTACATCAAACAAAGAAAAAATGTTTATATTGCCACTCAGATTGTTCAGCTGAAAGCCATTTATCAAACATAGCAGATAATCAAACATCAGGAACACTAGCTTATAAATCTCCTACTAGCACTGCACCTGTGGAAAACAAATATTTCCCTGGTTGGATGCCAGGTTACAGCACACTAGAGTCAGCCTTGCAATACAGAGTAGGCACAGAGGGGAAATATGGCATAACCCAATGCCAAAGGAAATTAATTTTTAGGACAGGTGCTTACTGGAGTTTGCACCATGTGGAATCACAGAACCGTAGAACGGTTTGGTTTGGAAGTGACCTTAAAGATTATTTAGCTCCAACTCCCTGCCATGGGCAGGGATGCCACATGCTAGATGAGGTTGCCCAAAGTCCTATCTAACCAGGCCTTGAACATTTCCATGCATGGGGAATTCACAGCTTCTCTGGGCAATGATGTGTTCTGTATAGGTTAAGGTAGGTAGGAAGAATGTTTGTATTAAATATACTGTAAAATAGCTATGAAAAGCCAAAATTACTTATCAGAAACAGCAGCATTTTCTGACTGAAAAACTTTGCTTGTTTTCCTGGAAAGAAAAGTTTTATGGTCTGGTGTTGTTTCCTTTCCCAAAGGAGGCATTTTGCAAATACTGTGTTTATAAGTTAAGTGATCACAGCACCTTTCCTCTCGTACAGGAAATCTTTTTGCTCTTAAATGAATTGATGAGGGAAAAAGAGGGTAATATATGAACAGGTTGTTTGATGAACAGCATCAGAGCAATCATTAACTTTATCTACTCTCTACTTTCCCAATCAATTTGTTTCAGAGATTACAAAATACAGTTACTGAATTAACAGATGAAAAAACAAGTCCGTAAAGTGCTATGGCCCTGCCACTGAAGGCTGAGAAGCACTCAAGCTCTCAGTGAAGATGAAGATTAATGTCAGAAAAAGCAAGTGTACTTCCCATGTGGTCTGAGACCATTTTGCTCACCTGACAAGAAAACACTGTGTTTGGTAAAATGCATACTCTAACTCCCATGGAACTTCATCCAGGTGAATAGTCACTGACGTGTGCTCAAAGAATTGTGGTCCAAGAGATGGAAAATAATTTTATGAAGTATACCCCCTGTCAACCTTCTTAATGATAAATTCATTCCCTTTGCCTGGTGTATTCTAGAAAATACTGCTGTTTCATTCACTTTATTTAGTGAATGCCTTATGAATGACAGAGCATGCTCTCTTGTCACATTTACTTTTACAAGGCTGAATCTTGGTTATCAACTAGAACTGATTAAAGACCTTGAAATGTATCTGTATTGTTAGCCAAACAAATAGATATAAAATAATAATCCTAGAGTAATTCTTTCCACAGCTTACAATGATTGATATGCTCAAAGGAATCAAAGAAATGGGACAACGCCCAATTCCTGATTTGAAGTGCTATTTAATCCAGGAAATATTTGGCTACAGGGACACATTTTGTAGGAGAGATCATAATGAGGCTGAAAGGTTGTATTTGAGGTTTCAATTGTCTATTTTGGTGTGAGATCCTGCAGCACATTTTGAAAATGTAGGGGAAAGTTGCCATATGCCTTGCTGAAATGTGGCTTAGGTATTTTCTCACTGCTGCCTCCATGTTGCACTGGGAGGTTCCTGCTGTAAATAGAAAAGAACTGAATTTTTCTGTCCTAAGAATATAATTGCATATTATTTTTATATGGTGATTGTGATGGTTGATGAAAATTTTCTGAAATAATTTTTTCTGGCTAATGCAGTTAAGAAAATTGCGCTCTACTGAATTCTGTGTTGGATTTTTCTGATGTGAACGAAGTCATAAAGATGTTGTGATAGTGCTAGGGGAAATAACTTTCTACAGAAAGAGAGTAGGTTTAGATTAGATATTAGAAAGAAAGTCTTTACTTTGTGGGTGGTGAGGCACTGGAACAGGAACACCCAGAGAGGTTGTGGACGTCCCATCCCTGGAAGTGCTCAAGGCCAGGTTGGATGGGGTTTTGAGTGACCTGGTCTAGTGGAAGGTGTCCCTGCCCATAACATGGGGGGTGCAGCTAGGTAGTTTTCAAGGTCTACTTCCAACCCAAACCATTCTATGATGCTATGATTTTCTTTGGTAGTGGAAATTTCAAAGTTATTGGCAGTCCAACTTCTTACAGGGAAAAAGATTACCTGTGGGACGATGTGGCTGGCTCTAATACTGTATTGATATTTGCTCCATAATATTGTGTTTTACTTGGTGTCTTTGTAGGGCTAATGTGAGGGGAAGGGGACAGTAGCAAATTGAATCACACAGATCTCCCCAACAATAAAGGGGTATTTAAATAATAATAACAGCTCAGCTATACCTCTCTTGGCCTATTCCCCACACAGGAGGCTCAACCTGAAGTGGCTTCATATAAATGTTACAGGACAGTCTCGGTACATCTTGTCTGGCTTCTGATGAATATAGGAACATTTCAAAGAACTGCACAATGTGAAAGGAGGGTGCTGGACACTCTTTGTTCTGCCTTCTATTGCCTCACATAAACTGCTGAGAGCAAAACTATTGTCAGTAGCTCCTGCCTCTTCCCCTTCAATCTTTGTGAGGAGTGTCCTTGCAGAGCAAAGAAATGCTTCTCTTTTCTTACAAACCAGAGTAACATTTCCAAGAGTCTTCCCAGTCTCTCTCTTTTTTTTTTTCCTATTTGAGAAGAATTTCTTGGAGATGTCAAATTGGTAAATATGAGGAGAGAGAGAAATAAGGACGGAGCAAGTAAAAGAGAAACAAATATTACATTACAGTGTTTCTTCCCAGGAGAAGTGCAGACTAGGTTAGAGTTAATCACAGGATCATCTTTTGATTCTGATTTTCAAATGTTTCATTTTATCCCATCAAACACAGAATGGCATAAATACATTAATAAGAAAATACTGATAGAACTTTCAGCACTTGACAAATAAAATCCAATTAGGCATGGACAGATATGGATCTTCTTCCTACTAATTTGAACATATTTTTGGTTTATTTAAAATAAATTTTCCCCTGGCTGACTTCACAGCACTGCTGTGCCCTGTCAAGCAGGAGCTGCTTTTACCCCAGAGTCAGTGCTGGACGTGTATCACACAGTTTGACTCTGGAGGATCCAGGGTCCATGAGCAGAGACCATGAGCCCTGGACAGATAACCTGTTCTCTTATCAGAGCTCAGGTCACCTGTGAGCAGGCTGTGACCTGGCTGTGTGAGTGTGTGCTGGATGAGCAGCAGTGCACTGAGCACACCTCACTGGGAGGGGAGCTCAGCTGCAGTCTTTGTGCCTTCTGAACCTGCCCTCAGCTGAAGAATTACAAAGAGCAGGGAGAGCTCAGGTCATGCCCTGTACTCCTTTGCTGTGGTATTATGAGTATTTTTCTGCTTTGAAATCAAAACCCTTTGATATCCCTTGAACAGCAGTCTATGCAGAAGATATGTGGAGAAGTCTGAAGCGGCAGAAAAAGAGCTGTGATGTTATATGGTATTATTTGAGAAACAGAAACAGTGACAACACACATATACATAGTGTCAGAAGATGGAAAGACTTCCTTTTGGTTTTCCATTTTTAGTACTGCCAAGTGATTTTAGGATAAAAGGAACAGTACAAATATCAAATGCAATATTTTTATTACTTTTGTTATTTTCTCTGACATCCCCAACATTGATACATAGTCTGAAAAGTAAAAATGAATTACAGATATAAATATTCTATACCAAAATCTGAGGTATAGTTGCATTCTGTACCTATTTTGCACTACAGTTGAACAATTTTGAGGATGTCAACCTTCAGGAGGTAAAACTGCGCAATTTTACATACAGCAGCATATGTTGTGTGTGTAGGTAAGAGAGACAAGAATTGCCCAGGAGGTAGAAGATCAAAGAATTCAGGCTGTTTCTGGATCATAGGCCTTCTCTGCAATTTTGCCCAGCTCCTCAGAATTATCCAGCCCTATGAAATGCAAACAGGAAAAAAGGAGATGTGTCATGTCCTGTGTTTTGACAGGCAGAGGAGCCTGGGCCCCTGCACAGCTTTTGGAAACTGAAGTATTCCTGGAGCTGCTGTTTGTGGGTGAGGTGAGTTACAGCACACAGCCTGACAAAAGCCACACAAGTATCTGTGCTGTTTTAAAGGCTGAGGAAAACAGTGACCTGACCACTTTTTTGGAGAAAGCAGAGCTAGTGTCTCTTTGGGAATGTCCCAGACTCTGCACCTACCTTGTTTAGGATTGCAGCTCTTGGCGGCCTCACTTGTAAATCGGTATTGGTGGACCATCCCAGCTTGCTGATAGTTATGAGGATGGCAACTGGTGATGTCATTTCAGTGGCCTAAGGGGTCACAGATTACAAGTCCTGCATCTTATACTCCCTTTAAATGCCAAAAGTGCATAAGAAAAAGTATAGTGGTATTTCAAGACAAGGCCAGTACATGCTTTGACTTGAGTGTATGAGTGCTGTGTTGCAGAAATCAGTCTTCATTCTATTGGGCTTTTCTAACATGCACAGTTTCCTGAATTTAATAATGGTCTGAATTTTACTGAATATTGATGTAGTGCTGGGTCCTTGAAGGCAATGCAAGCAGGACTGCAGTCTTAATGCAGTAAAGCACTTAAGAGAGAGTGTAAATTCAAATTTATGTGTGCACTGTGCTTTTCTGTGTGAGAGCCCATAAAGGGCTGGACTGCAAACAGTGAATTGTAAGGGAATGTGATTTCATACTAAGAATGCACGTCATGACTGGGGACTGCTTGCAACAGCTTCAGGAGGTGTAAACAGGTCTTACTTGCCAAAGAAAAAACACCTTACTTTGGTGGATGAAGTCTGTGAAGTGTCTGGAAGAGATCTTCTGACCAGCAAACCAATTCTTCTGGAAAGATGGCATTAAAATCTTGAACTGGACAACCAAAAGACAGAATGGACTGGTTCACAACACCATTAACACTGTTCTGTGTGGTCATGATAGCAAATGTTGTGGTTTTTACTAGAACACAGACCTTAAATCTTCAGCTATCTCCTCCAAAGAATGTTGCATGTTTTCTTATGAACAGCAACTTGATGAAAAGGATGTTTTTCATTAAATGCTATACATTTTTGAAAACCTGTATGTTGTCATGAAGTAGCATGAAGAAAAAAATTTAAACATTTTGGTCATAGCTTTTAAGTTTCAAACTATCTTTCTGAAAGTATTCACTAATTTTTTATATATAATTTTGTATATTTTGGAAGTCTTTTAAAATTCAAAAGTTAGTAAAAGCTTTTAAATCTTGCAGAAATTAAATGCTTGAATTTTGGGTTTTTTTCTGCAGAACTTCTTCAACAAGAAAATCATAGCTATTTTCTTCCCTTCATTTTCTGAGTGTAAAATAAAAACAGTAAGTCCAAACCAGATTCTGATCAGAAAGTTACAGTTGGATCACATTTTTTCTTGCCACTCAGTTATGGATACAAATTCAAGCTATAAATGATGTAATGACAACTATGAAGTGAGCAGATTAATTCAAAGCTTTTAGATATGCAAGCATACATACAAAAAATATATATGTATAACTCATTTTATTTTTCTCAACATTTTTGTTAATCATGAGAGTTGCATTTACTCACTGAAGCATCTCTGGCACAGGGTTTGTAATGTGCTCTAGATTCCTGCCTCAGTCTACTTAGTGAAGCAGATACTTCTGCCAGTCTGATAGTATCTAATTACAGAGCCAAGGGGTGCATAATTCAGCAGAATGCTCTGAGATGCTGAAAGATGATATTCTGAGACAGAGAAGGGTATATCAGCCCTTGATTTAGGTCACACAAGCAATTCAGTACTGCATGAATAACATGTTGAATGTTACACCTGAACATAGTAAAAACCTTTAAAAATCTCTTACGTGATAAAGCTTTTCAGCTTTTGCCAAAGTACCATACCAGGTTTTTTTTTTATTTATTTTTTTTTTATTTATTACTTTGTTCTTTAAGGAGTCAAGTGTAAATTTGTGGGTGATGCTTCCATTGAAATTAATGATGTGTGAATATGCATGTAAATAGCTATTCTTTTAGACCAGTGGGGTTAAAATACATGTTTATACTTTCTACCTAGAGAGAGGATTTAAAAAAATCCCATGACTTCTTTGGTAGTGTTGCTCTCATGGTTTTCATTTGCAACCAAATAAAAATGAGTTTAACATCATGAGTATAGTATTCCTCTCACTGATGGACTTGTCTGTTTACTTATTTGCAGATGTGTTCATATACTAAGGTTTTCTAAAAGCAAATTTCACCACTGTTTTAGGAGAAATCACTTTATGCCCCAAGGTATAGCAGTGGTCCTCACACTACAAGCAGAAAACCAGTGGCTTGGGCCACTATTAGCTACTAACTGCTAATTTGCTGCAAAAATTTCCATGTTAAGCGTTTTGATCCAAAGATAAAAAGCCACTCAAAGCCAGCAAGGCAGACAAAAATGTCATAAAATATATTAAAGAAAATCTATAGTGTTTAGAGAGTGATTCATGGCGAATATGATGAAGAATTAATTTAGTATTGTTATTCAATAGTTAATTTTATAAATTCCCCTCACAAACAGAAGAGAAATATTTGCTCTGACTGGCATGACTGGTCAGGGCCAAGGTAACTATGAGACCAGTGGAAAAACACAGACACTTCTGCTGCTGCTTCAGTTGCAGTTGGACCCAGATGTCAGGGATATGAGATGGTGGGGAAAGTCTGAACCCAGAGATATTCATGAGAGATTTATGGTGTTGTCTGGCTTTCAGAAACACCATGGAAACACCTGACTGTTGTACTGTTTTTTCTGGTCTACTGAGAAGTCTGTTATTATTGTCAAGGCAACTGTTACACAGAACAGGTAGATTCTCCAAGACATGATTTAGGAATGTGATTCTCAAAGATTTCATATTTCTGAAGCTCCAATAATACACAACAGGTTTTTTTTTAAAGACACCCCAAAAATTTTAAATAACTTGGAGATTCACATATTCTGTAATATATTTGTTGTACACTTACACTAACTACTGGGATTTCTTTTAAAAGGAGTTCAGAATGTCTTATTTTGGTGACCTTCTCTCTGTTTTATCATGTACTTTGTTTTGTTTTACAGCCTGTCTCTGTTTTTGTCATTTTTTTCATGCTCTTATATCTACATTTGGTGTCTACTACTCTTCCTCTGTCAGTATCTTGGTACATTTTAGGTTTTGGTTTATCATCTGGTTTTGGCTAGGTCTGTATTTTTAGCCCTTTTTCAGTCCCCAGTCCCTTCATTTTCTTGCTCACCTGCTTTCTCTATTAAACTTTCTCTTTTCCAGCAGCAGTTTCTTCCTCTCTTTTGTGGTCCTTCTTGATAATGAGCTCACAAATTTTGCCTCATGGATGACATCTCTCATTTTTCTTGCAGAAGATTTGCCCAGCTAAGGATATTGAGTTGAAACCATGTCAGATGGATAGCAGTGGATGGCAGAGGGATAGGTTTCTCCCAGCTGTACTCCAGGACCAGGATGGACAGGGCTGTGAACAGCCTGGTCTAGTGGGAGGTGTCCATGCTCAAACCAGGGTGTTGGAATTAGATGATCCTTGAGGTCTCTTACAACCCAAACCATTCTATGAATCTATGACTCTGTGATTTGCAAAAGCCCTGATTGACTTGATAAAAAAGTCTGGGAAAAGACTGAGTCAGGCACAAAGTGAGTAACATGGTTTTTTTGTGTTCAGTCACGAACAGGATTGAAGCAATTACTTTTTCTCTCTAGACAGAAAAAAAGTGGCAGCTGTTCCTTAGTCACTGGAAGTGGCAGCTCTGCTGTGAAGTGATGCAGGTCATGCTACTGCTGTTGCTGGCTACTTGATGCTCCCAACAAAAATGCAAGCTCTTCAGGCTTAGACAGTAAAAACAGAATGTGCCCTTTGACTCTTGAGGAGATGGTAACTCTAAAGATGGTTAAACTAAAGGCCTGTAAATGATGTAGAGGACTGTTACTAAAGCAACTTTATTTTCCCCTGAACATTTAAATCCCTTTCTTGGCAGTCTTCCTATTCAGACACTTTCTCTGAAGCACAGTCTTGGCCCATGTGCACAGGGTTTCCTGAATCTGACACAATAGTTGCTGCCTTAAGCCAAATGGTATCTGTAATTGTTGCCTATAAATAAGAGAGAAAAAACCCTTGCAACAGAATTAGAATAGTAAAGTAAAAAGCAGACCTTTATTTGGAAGGTTTCAGGTGTCCCAGTGGTGATGGGCACACCCAGCACTGGATTTCTACAATTTTTATAAGGTTAATTAATTAGGATATCAAATGAGTACGTCCAATAGGAGATTCTGTTGCCCCAGTAACCTAGCCCTGGGTCAACCCCTCAGAGTTGGTCCAAAGGCTTCTTTGCCCCACTTCTTGTTATGACTTCTCAAATTCTGGTTGGAAAACAAAATGTTTTTCTTGTAGGTCCTCTTCCTGACAATAAGACTAAACAGTATTTCAGGAATGTATTACAAGGTTAGCTTATTGTTCTAAAATCTATGGGAAAAGGGTAGGAAAAGTACTGAAGCTACAGCCATTCATTAGCAATCTATCAAGCTACAAATATGTGAAAAATATATAAAAATCTTAGGCTTTTTCATAAGCTTCTTGCTCCAATGAGATTTCCACCTACAAGAAGTGCAAATAAGTGGTTAATATAAGTTGCTCCAAATCTTTTGGTACATTCATCTATCCAACTTCCAGAGCTTTACTAAAGTTTTGTCATGCCCATTAACCAGAGAATTGCCTTCTGTTTAATTTCACCTAGAGTTTTATGTGTGTTTGTGAGTTACATGAGGTGATTCTAATTTCAAGTTTGTAAAGCAAAATTGTAAAAGTTCATTTTCTAAAGTGTCTTTTTTTTAAATTTGTTTACATTACTTGTTATTTATTATGCTTTTGCCACAGTTCCAACCTAAAAAGGAAAAACACAATGTTTACTGGTTTACTTCAAGAGTGTATTCTGGTAATTAAATGTTACAGTTTGCAGCCTCTATATGGCTTAGGAAAATGAGAATTGACATAGATTCTTATTATAAACCCCCAGGTTTTAATTACCAATGTGGTTTTCAAACAGGCGACAAGAAGGATTTCCTGCTACAATAAAAGTCCTTGCATTGACAAGTTGTGGGTTTTTATCAAAATTTCCCTGAAGAATTATTTAATCAATGTCCTTGATACTTCTTTGCAGGGCAAAAAAAAGGTATTTCTTCACTGCCACACTAGGAAAAAAATAAAGGAATACACGTAAAAGTGAGTCTTTGTACACACCTTCCACTTGATATCTTTCCGGATCAGTTTACAACTTTCCATTTTTCCGTCTCTTCAGCTGCTTATTTGTATGCTGTAGGGACACCACAGTCCTGATGCTTCACTAGATAATGACTGTCTGTACCTGTGCTGCCAGCCTCTGGTGTCTGGGAACAAACAGCATTAGAGATTAGAGCTATGGAGGAACAAGAGCTACCATCCTGTTGAATAGTTTTGCCTTTCCCAATCTATTGTCGCTCTGAAGAGGAAGAAATGATGAATGTGTGAAATTCTCTATTTAAGTAATATTTTAGAAACTTCTTTTGGTTACTTATGAAAACAACAAACTCCTCTTGCTTCAAGCAACCCATGTGTGGTTACTAAAATATTTTGCAGTATTTATGTAGAGTACTTTTCTTTTTACATAGAGGATGAGTTAATTCTCTCACTTGAAATGTGTGAACAATATGCTGGAGGAGAGTCAGTGCTGCAGTAGCAGTATAGCAGATTTTCAACCTAGAAAATGGGCTGGAGAAAAGTAGCTCATTTTCATAACACTTGTTCTTAAAATTGAATTTCTGATATTCATTCAAAGAGAAAAAATATTGACCTATCACAACATGGTTCCTTTCCAGAATGGGAGATGAAAGCCATGGTTACATATGTTGGCAATTACACTTCCAGTGCTCTGTAAGTGATCTGTGAAATGCAAATATTTTTCCTGAGAACCTTGTAAACACCTCTCTAAGCAGAATATACTTTTTGCAAGGATTTTTTTTTTGTATTTAGATAGTAAGATAAATCATGACTGGTTATGTAGCAAAATCTGCAATGGCATTTTCCCAAATTAACAGCTATGGTTTTATAGTTAATGCATGACACGGGTAGAAAATGATCTATTCACCCATCAAGGTTCATTTTCCATACAATGCTACAGTATAGTAGAGGTATCCTTACTTTTTATTTTCTAACTTGTGTTTTGACTCCTGGAATACTGATGAAATAATTCAATATAATTAGTTGAAGATAATGGGCAATTTGGAAAGCTTGGAAATGCATTACCACCTTTTTTAAAAGCTGGCATTTCAGTTATATATTTGAATATAATATCTTTGTTTAGAGTAATGATTCTCAGGCTTCTTGAAAATTTATCACTCTCTCTTGGGCAAACTAATCCTTGTAGCATTTACACTATCCAATTATTTTCATCCTAGAAAGGAAAGAAGCAGCATAAACTTTTACATGAGGAAAAGTGGGGTAAAAGGTCAAATCTGATCTATAGCCTGGAACTTTTTCCACCTAGCTGCAGTAGGTTTTTAATTGGACATTGAATATACACAAAATATACTTTTTTATTGTTGTTTTGATGCTAGAGTAATTTGTTGTGGAACTACATTAAAAATTAGGGATACATCTGTACCTTCTGCAGTCACAATCTAGTTCAGCATGGAGACCCAAAGTATTCTGAGTTAATGTTTGCTCATGGACATGCCAAGGCTTAACTTAGGCTCGTCTTGAAGGAGATTGCCAACAACACCTAAGGTAGCAAGTTTAGTCTTATTGTGGGTACTACCAGACTCTGTCTGTGCAAACACAAGTGACTATATTAACAGAATCAGACATCAGCAGAACAGTGTCAATTTATTCACATCTGGAAGTGCACCAGGATCTAAAATATATCAGTTTGTTGAAAATATATGTTGACTCACCATCTCTAAGATTTTCCAAAAAAAGTCAAGTTGTACCTTACTTAAACAACTTAAATTGCCTTAAGTTGGTGTTTTCAAGAACTTCACTCCTCCTGTTCTATCTTCACATTTGAAAAAAGATGAATGTTGGATTGTGTTTTTAAGATACTGTTTGGTTCTTTTTTTCTTAAACAATATTTTAAATGAAATCTCTCAATAATTGGAAGATATTAACACTTTGCTCAATGTAATGAGAACTATTTTTTTTCCAGGTCTCAACAGTCCCAGAGTTTGGCCGCATAGTAATTTATACTACCAGTCTTCGTGTGGTGAGAACCACTTTTGAAAGATGCGAACTGGTTAGAAAGATATTTCAAAATCACAGAGTTAAATTCGAAGAAAAAAACATTGCTCTGAACAGTGATTATGGAAAAGAACTAGATGAAAGATGCAGAAGTGTCTGCATAGTTCCCTCCCTCCCTGTTGTGTTTATTGATGGCCATTATCTTGGGGTAAGTAAAGCATGAACCTGTGCTTAATCCAAAAGTTGGGAAGAGCAGATGAAAATCTTGATGAATGAGAAGCAGGATTTTTAGAAAATTGCCTGCAGTGCTGCAGAGATGGTATCAGTCAAAGACAGAAATCCTTTTGTAGTATGCACTGCACAGATCCTCATGATAAGTTTAATCTGAAGATGCAAGAGATAAGCAGGGACATACTATCAGGAGGGGAGTAAGAGGCAGTAATACATCTAAGATATCATCTGTTTCTCAAAAAATATCTTATTCTGTAATTGAAACCATGAAATTCTAGAGAAATGGATTTTTTTTCCTCATGAGAACCTGCTTGTATGTGTGACCCAGGAAGAACACCTATAGCATAAATCTGTCCTTTAGTAATATCTGTGTTGAATATGAGACTAACACCTTGGGGTGTCAGACTTTAAATACACATTGAATTTTGGATGATGTAGTCTATATCAGGACCTGTAGTCAACTGAGCATATTTTAAATACAAAATTGATTAATACTTTTAAAAAACCTAGCTATAGAAGAGAAAGAAAAACAGCCCAACACTGGCCTATTGTAAGACACAAACTCGAAATGGAAAACTGTAATCCCCATTTTTATACTAGTATTCTAGGTCTAGAAGCCTAACTGGTATTTGAAATCACCTTTTCATTGAACCTGTGCTTTTGAAATGTATTTCTCATAGACAGAAAAAAAAATCAAAAACAAAAGAGAAAGATTCTGGAAAGTGGCAGAAAGAAAACAGGCTGGAAGCTCAGTGCAGGTATTCATCTCAAGTGGTAAAAAGCTAGCAATTAGCACTGACTGTGAGACTGTGGTTTGTGAAGGAAAACTATATTTAAACACAATGAGGTTTTTGTGTTTGCATCACTTAAGGCTCTCATTTTTCCACAAAACATTTAAGTAACAAAATGCATTGTAACCAACAATCAGGGATAATAAATATTGGGCCTGTATGAACACTTTCTTCTCCTTTGCCCCATGCCTTCCTAGCTTTCCATGTGTTCTGCATGAATTAGGCCTCCCCGAGCACTAAAACAAAAGCATTTGCTGTTATAGGCCTTGTCAGACCACTGTGGCAGCTGTAAAATCACCTACATGCAGAATATTAGCAAACAGGGATTTTTACTTCATAGTAGAATATGCTTCTATCAAAACTCTGATTTGGAGAGTTCTCCAGCCAGCTAGGAGTAGGAGTGTTACATTCAACAGAAGCTTAAAATTCAACAGGATTCAGACTAAGATTTGCTCATCTAATTATCATGTTAAAAGTGTAAGTGGTGAGTTATGATTGACTCCAAGAAAATCTCAGTCCCTATATGATCAATTTGTCAAAAGAATTCAGATAAGATACCAAAACTGATTACATATATTATTTGCTTGACTGCAGGAAATGCTTGGATACAGTTATTTTGGCATGATGGATGGCCCATTAAGTCCCTGCCAGTTGTTCTTGTTTTGTTTTGTTTGTTTTTAAAGATTGCAAGAAACTTATTTTCTAATAGATTGACAGTGTAAAAAACCAATAAAAACTCATTAAAACTCTCTAAATACTGTATGAGATCTTTTGGAGAGGTATATAAAAGATGTAAGTGAATTAGGAAGATAGCTTTCTATGGAAGAGACAAATATACCTCCTATAGATAAAGAAAAATGAAATAATTTAGTGTTCTGATCTACAAACATTTATTGCAGCAAGGCAACTGTGCTTACATCATTTAGCAGAAGAAAACTAAAAGCAAGGGACTTGTGTGCACTCATTCTGTTTGGGAAATGTGGCAAGCCCCATTATTTTATGGCACTTATTTCTCTGTCTTAATATGGCTTCAGAAGAATTTGAAATTCATTCATTTAGGGAAATAAGGAGGGGGCCACTAGGCATCTTGAGAAGATCTGGAAATGAAGAATTCGCCCCCCATCTCTGTCAATTCACCTTCAGAAGACAGAGCATTGTGATACCAAAGGCAGAATATTGGCTGGAACCTGTGCCAGGCTTCATTAAAATGCAATTGAGAACTAATTACAGAATTTGGTCTCATTGGTAACAGTGGATATTTCTATAGTGTCTTTTCTAATAATTAACTTCTGATATGCAAATGAAACACAGAAATCCCAAAGCCTATAGTGACAGTAAATAAATAATGTGATATTTTCCTCTTTTTTTCTCTCTTTCTGTCTTTTTTTTTTCTTAATTTTGAATCTTTGTTTCCTGAAAAATCCCTCCCTGAAGGAGATTGCATGTAGCAATACAAAGGAGAACCTATATTGAGCTTTCAATGAGTCATAAGTGGAAAAAAACCCAACCCTGAATTAAAATACGAACAGTTTTGAGAGGTGAAAGATCACTCTTAATGAGATAAAAGTAACAAAAGCACCAAACCCCAACATTTGTGCACCAGATAGAGCACCATTCAGAAGCATGGACAAAGTTGTTTGGGCACTGCAGGCTGTGGGGATAAATATTCACAGTGCTGTGGAATTTATCATTGCCTGAACAGGGACAATGAAACAAATCCATGACTTGGGCAGAAGCAACAGAAAAGTCATATTTAGCCCCTGTCAGGCAAAGCCTTGCGTGCTGCAGTACAGCAGGGCTTTTAATTTTCTCATTTTTTTCAGGATTGAATCATTGTAGTTCTTGACACACATTGTCTCAATATCAGTCTGTCAGGAAATTGCTGTTTCTTTCTGCTGCATGCTCTTTACAGGCTGATCTAATCCCTTCTTTTTACCTGAGGTTGTCTCCATCTGAAATGGAATTATGCCATCTGCTGGGATACCGATGTAGAATAAAAAATTACTTCCAGAAAACAGAAAGCCACACAGGAAAAAATAATGGAACATTCATTTGCTCTTATAAAGACATTTAGATTTGTTAAAGTTTGATGTTCTGCAAAGACCCTTTTTCTTCTGGAAAAAGGATGCAAATAAAACAGGCAAATTAAGTCATTCTATGTTAACTCACAGCATAATATTTTAAAAGTACATGTATTTGCTTTATCTATTTGAAATATATGATTGAGTTCCAACATTCACTCACCATACAAAACTACCTGATTTTTTCAGAGATGTGAATTTAAGACTGTTTTTCCTGAAGAAAATGTTTCCTGTTTAGTTTTCCCAGCTATAGTGAATCCAAAGCAGCATAAGTTTTATAGTATTGGCACATTGGTTACGATCATTTCCAAAGAATGATGAGGCTATTTTTGTAACTGACTTTTAGCAAATAGGTGTGTAAAATATTTCTTTTGTGAAACAGGAATTTGCAGTTTGCTTTTAGCTGGTTTCCAGAGGCCATGTGTATTTTATCTCTCTACAGCCTCTGTGTTGTTTGAATGCGTTCTTCTGGTATTCACTTGATGGGAGAATATGAATGGCTCTGAGACTGTAAAAATATTATGCAATTATTGCATTCAGTCACCTAGCATTTCCCCCCTTGTTTCCTCCATTTTGCAGTTTTAGCATGTCAGGAAATGCAGGGTTCAATTGCTTTTTACACATCACCCTTTCCCGTTCTTTGAATGTTCAATCCAGAATTTTGGTGCCAGTACTACACGGCAGTGTCAGTTTTCTCATCTCGTGGGCAGATTTCCAGGCAGTTATTTGTGCCCTCTGTGTATCTGCTGCCAGGGGTCCCCTGCCTATGGGAAGTGTGGTGTTGCACTGAAGGGAGTGTGAGCTGTGGGCAAAGACAGGGGGGCACACAGCCCAACTCCACGATGAAGAACGTGGCAGGGCCAGTGATGCTGGAGGGTGTGAGTGCATTTTTGCTGCCTTAACTTTGCTTTCGTGCTTGGCAAAACAGGAAATAGGGCATGCAATTTATCTGCACTGCAAACCTGTCCACAAGAGGGATGTTGCAGCACCTTGCTAATTTTTCTCAGTATATAAAGAATGATATGGAAGAGAGGCTGCTTCCCAAAACCAGCAGGTATTCTAGTAGAGCCTAGTGCACAGCCATATATCTGTGCTTGTTCCTTGATGAAGAATTACATCATGGAAATGGTAATGGTTTATACCCAAGATAGAGAGCTACAGACAGGTTTATTGACAGGACAGAGTGGGGGCAGCAGAAAAATTAGTGGACCTTGTCCTAGTTCTACAGTTAAAGGGAATTATATATGGAATTTTAATATCTGAAATATGATGTTAATTTCTGAATGTTCTCAAGGGAAAATTGGGAAAATAATTTTATTAATTAAAATGGTCTGGAAAAATTGTCTAATGATTTAGCCAAGTCTGTGGCATTTCCTTGCCAGAAGAAGGGCAAATATCCGACTACAACCCCTGGGCTCCTGCAGCATGGCAGAGATTCAGCAGAGTTAGTAGATAAAGGATTCACAGGCTTCTGCTTTGAAATCTAACCTGGTAACAAAACTGAAAACTCCCTGCTGATTCCCCAGAGATTATCCCTTCTATCCCTCAGGCTCCTCATGTTGCTCAGGAGGCACAGACTATTTAATGCTTCACATACCTTTATGAGTAACTGTGGACTAAACACAACCTAGAAAAAGAAAGGCATCATTTTCTGGTCAGAAAGCAGCTATTGGACTTACTTAACAGCTGCTTTAATTACTCTATTAATTATAGACTCTGTGTATTAAGACTCAAAGATCCAGAGGGAAGGTTAACCTCTGCAGATTTTATTTATATTTCACTTGGGGCAGCCACTAATCAGAGAAGACAGACTGGAACACTTAATAACATTTACAGCCATTCTGATGTTTGGGTTTTAATTTAAAAACCATAGCTTTCTACCTTGAAAAGAACACAGCTGACTGACAGACTGTCATCAGAAGTATAAATAATTTAAAATATAAATCTATAGTGGGAAACCTGTCAAACTTTTAACTACTGTGCTGTAAAAGTCAGCATTATCACACTACATCACTGTAGCACAGGGCAGAAGTCCCAGGAATGCTTTTGCCTGTGGCAGGAGAGAAGGGATCCTTTCCCAAAAGGGGCAAGCTGAGGCTTGTCTAGCTTAAGGACTTTGGAGTGCTGCAATCCCATCATCCATAAAGTTGCAAATCCCTAATGTCTCTGTTTCAGATGACCAGCACAAGCTTTATTTTAAGCCACTGCAGTGTCTTTAGGCCCCAAGCCAATACTCCATGGGTTGCCTTGGCCAGTCCTCCCTGTTGTACCAATGAGTCCCATTGCCTCTTGTGAAAGCAGGGAAAGATGAGAGACAAGCGTGAAAGGGCCCAACAGACTGCTAAAAGCTGCTCTGCTGGGAACACACACAGCCTAATGCATGTGTTGGAGCTGGTGCACTCTGTGCCCATCATCTATGATGGATTTCAATAGAAGAGTCAGCACAATAAAGCCAGCTCATCAGTCTGCTGTCATATTCTGTGATTAATTAACTACGTCTAATTACCTTGTGTGATACTTCTTTTTTAAAGTGTCCCTTTGAAAGTGTAACACTGTAAGATTAGTGTCCACTGAAAAGGTGGCTTTCCACATCCACTAAAATATTAACATTTTCCTTTTTATCTAAAAAGAAAATTATCAAACACAGAGTCAAAAGTGCTTCTCTTTTGTATAAAGCCAGAGCAAAAAGACTTTCTACAGGGAAAATAACCTTAGTAGGGTGTCATACAAAACCTTTGAAGGGTTTGGTTGCTTTTAGTTGGCTTTTGGGCTACACACTTGCAGCCTCTGTAGTCCCCAGCAAGGTGCTGTGAGTGGTTTGGCTCTTAGAGGAATACTGGAGGCACATGTGTTCCCTGTGCTCACCAGCAGCTTTTCCTGCACCTCCCAGAAACTGGGAGAGGTGCTGGTGAGGAGCTGGGGCTGATCGTGGGCAGCTCAAACTAATGGCACATCTGAGACCTGTGCCAGCATCCAACTGCACCTCAGTCCTGGGCCAGTGCTGCACCACACCTTCTGCTTAATGCTGGAAGCAAACTCAAAGACAG
Source organism: Rhipidura dahli (assembly GCA_013399225.1). Classification (NCBI taxonomy): domain Eukaryota; kingdom Metazoa; phylum Chordata; class Aves; order Passeriformes; family Rhipiduridae; genus Rhipidura; species Rhipidura dahli. The sequence continues at coordinate 1,565,308 of VXAC01001425.1, forward strand.
AATTTAGAAATCTGGATATGCAGGGACCAGCAAACTGGGGCAGCACAAGGGCACGAACTCACCAGGGGGTGGAGATGTGGCCAGTTACCCCTGGCAGCAAGCAAGGACTGTGTATCTGTGCCTCAGCTTCCTCACCTTTGGTTGGCTTCTGATTAAAAGTGTCTCCAAGTGCTTCACAATATTTAATATTCAATGAATTTGGTTACATAAGTGAAGTTTAGACCTTCAAATAGGGCCCTCTAATTAGAAGAGGAGGAAACAAAAAGTTTCATATCCTCCCTGAGACTTTAATTTTGCCTGCAGATCTCCTAACATTTGCTTTCACGAGGAAAAAAAAATCCCCAGCACTTCAGTAGAGCCTTGGTTCAGGACACAGAAACCCTAAGAGGCCTAATGTACTCAGACTAAGTCATAATTACTTATTGTTGAGTCTGACTTTAATGTTGTTAGAGTATTTTCAATACTCTTTTTCTCCTTGTGTGATACATTAGGCACATTATGTCTTAATTCAATGCTCAGCTGCCAGAATATTTGAAATACAATCTCCTCATTTTGCTGTGTTCTCTGATGTGTTGTACATTTATATAATTGTAATTTTTTTACATGATAACTAGAAATATTTCTTATTCTGTCAGGAAACATACCCTGTAAAATAAAGGGAACATAATCAGAATTTCCAAGCTGTGTCACCTTTTAGAGAAAAGGCAATGTGATATGTCACCTGGTGACAAACTTCAGGCATTACTATCAGACCTGTGATTAGATTCTCGTCTCCTTCTAGCTTTACTATGGTTGACCTAATTGCAATATAATTAATGTGAGTCAAATTTGTCCTCAGCCTGTTTAAAATTTCAAGACCAAATCTTCTAATCATCTCTGGTTTTCTCATTGCAAAACGGCTGACATTTTTCATCTTCTTTTTCCTAATAGGGTGCTGAGAAAATTTTACTAATGAATGAATCTGGGGAGCTGCAGGATCTCTTAACCAAAATTGAGGTAATTGTATTTCTGCAAATAAATATAGGGAATATACATTTACTACTTGTAATAGAGTAGATTCTTCTTTACCATTTCCTTTTCTTCTGCTATAAACTGATGATCCCAAAGGATTTTTTTGTTTTACTGTTTTTTACACCCTGTTTTGGGGAGGGAGCCCTATGTTGTTATTACCTAGACTAATTTGTCTCCTAATCCTCAGACAAAAAGTACATATATAAGACAAAAAATGTCATACAACAGGAAACTGATAACTGCTCACTGAATACAGCCAATACTTCACTGACTTTTGATGGTTTTTTTTGGTGTGTTTGGTTGGTTTGTTTTTTTCTTTTTCTTTTTTTTTTTCCCCCTCAAAAATGGGTTTGCTACAATTGCAAGGGGCAGTCAGGTTTCTTCATTACTGGAGATGCAGAAAGTGGTTCCACAAACTGCCATCTGCTCAACAAGGAAATGGCCATTGTTCAAGAAACTGAGCTAAAGCAATTTTGCTTTGTTTTCTTACCTTTTGTTAGTTTCCTTAACTACATCTAAGGGTATCTATATATTTACAACCCTAACAAGCCATAATGAATGTAAATAATAAAAATATTATTCTCTTAAAATTTCGAGATTATTTGAAATAATGTTCAGTGAAGTAAACGATCATCAAAATTATGAAGGATGGGAGCATACCTGAGATAAAAGGAATGTTAATTTTACAATAAATGTTTCCAACAGTTGTCCCTGAGTGAGCTAATAGTAATAGGATCTGTTTGCCTTATGAAGAAGAACAGCAAGTTTATGAGCTACAGAACAAAAAGAAAAAAATGCCTGTTTTGCATGTTTGTCTGAGTTTTCAATTGATGGGTTTGCAGAAAAAAATTCATTTTTCTTGGCGTTGCTCAAGGTATTAAAATTTCTGTGGGTATTTTACTATACTCTGGTAATAACTTGTCACTAATTTTTAGAAGTACATAATTCCTCAGACTAACACTAGAAAGAATTGTATGTATTTTTGTTCTTTTTTGTGAATAAACCTGTAAAGTCTTTACTCAACAGTGCAATGCTAAAACGTGGTGGTAAGTACCCAAAGCAGCATACCTTTTCTTTCTCTGATTTGAACTTCAAGGCAATCACTTAATATACTGGCCACATTTTTAGCAAGTAAAACTTAAAAATGTCTTTGAAATCTGTTCTTCTGTTTTCCACTGTCTTTAATCCAATAAAAAATAGTGTAAATTTATTGTTTTTCTTGGGAATTGGGACAATTGAGAAGCCTCAAGCCTTGCTTGAAGCAATTTTCTCTGGGTATAAATATTGAACATTGAACTTCTTTACACTTAAGGCTTCAGCATTCTACACCCATAAATTTGAATACACCACTTATTTCCTTGAGTACTTCTTGTCAGAAACTATGAATTCTTTTTGATATAATCAGCTTTAGCTCTATTAGGTATAATATGTTCAGCATGAACATGCAAATGCTGAAAGTCATAATATCTTAACATACAGCATAAAAAACACATCATAAACTGCCTGGAGTTTGGATTCAGTCATCGCAATACCTCCTAGATTTAATCTAGAACTAAATAACATCCAAGCAATGCATGTGAGCTATCCTTTAACGTGCTGTTTTGGCAAGTATAAATGCAGGCTACTGAGGTGTAAAGTGACCAATGAACCTGCAGTGAGCCTCTCTGACATTGCATGTGGATCTGACCAAAGGAAAAGGCAGACTTACTGGTCTTCCATGGTGGTTTTCCATGGGATGGGGTGGGTGAGTCTTGCCCATAATGGGAATCAGAATACGTATTTTTAGCTCTTCTGGAGTCCTCATTGCCCTAGACCTGACAGTGGTTGATGAGGTAACATTTTTGTCTTTCTTACATTCTTTGAGCAGAGAGTCCAGCTTCCTCAAGAGTGCCCCTCCTGCGGGGGCTTTGGTTTCCTGCCGTGCTCAGCGTGCCATGGGAGCAAGATGTCTGTGTTCCGCAACTGCTTTACGGACTCCTTCAAAGCCCTCAAGTGCACTGCCTGCAATGAGAATGGGCTGCAGCGCTGCAGGAGCTGTGCAGGCTAAACATGGCATCTCCACTTGTTTAACTAGTTTTATGCTACTGCACCAGTTTGTAATATTTTTTTTTTTTTTTAAAGTAATCCGTTTATCCGAAACAGTCAATAAAAATCCATTTCTTGTATACCTCTGCTTTGAGCATTTGAGCTTTTTAATCTTCAGTTGTCAACCATGTAATGAACTCTACAATACATCTTCCTAGTTTCCTTATTGAGAGATTTGCAGTCTGGAAAACTTATCACATTATGCTACTTCTTCCTTTTACTATATGGGATCATCAGCAATCATGTATTTTTGAGCATTGCACTCAAACTTACAGCAAAATGAAGCTTAAACTTCAGATTATTCAGTAGTGCTGATTTCAAAATCAGTGAGAATAAAGATTTTGTGATATGGACTAGCCCAAGAATGTTTCACATAGCACTTCCCTGAAAAGTCACCAGAGTTAGCTTGCAGCACTCCTTCCAGTGGCCTACATATCTGAGCATAAGATTGCTCTTTAACTCCATAGAGAATTTTGCTGTCATGGGAGGAGAGGGTAAGAAAATTTCTTACTCTAAATAGTGAGGACCACAAAAAACAGGCTGTTCGGCCTCACATTTTTTTTCTTTGTAATGAGTTATTTAAGAGTAATGTGCTTCTTACTTGCACTAAAAGATTAGGGACTATGAATTTTATTTAATATTGCTCTATTTAATAAACATATTTGGGTTTGTTCTTCTGGGGACCAGTTTGCTCTTTTAACACACCAATGGGCATTAATTTTCTGTGGGAAAAAATCTGGGCATTTTCAATAAGAAACAGTGCATCTGGGAGTTGATTTCCATTCAAACTCTTTATTTCCTTGGTGTATTCTTCCTAAGGATACCTAGAACAGATAGACTATCTTATGTGACATCAGCTTACTGTAATAAAATATTTTATATTAGTCTGGAATGGTGAGAGTTTATGCAGGCAGTGCTGCAAAAAAAATTTGGCCTTTTATTGAAAGCTAAAAACTACATCAGACATAGACCTTACCAACCCCCATACTTAATTCTGAAGTTTTCTGATCTCAACCATGGTCCTGTCAAATCAGTGAGAACCATCCTACTGATTTAAAATCCTGATCATCAGGGTCTAACCTATCTTCCCTTTACAAGTGAAGTGCTGTGAAAAATAGAATTAAGTAATTACTGCTTTATTGTGTATAGTATAAATTCCTCTTTAAAAGTAAGAATGTGGTGTCTTGAAGCCCTCCAAGATGTTCACTCACTCTGTGATTCGTTTCTCCTATACCTGTGAACACAAAACAATGAATGAAAAGAAACTGATAGATCTTGAAATAAGAGAAATTAATTCAGTTGTAAGTAAACATGCATTGTAAGAAAACTTGCTACTTTTGACTTTAGAATCCTGTGAAAAAAGTAATAAGAAATTCTTGAGTATTTTTGGGCTTCGTTAATGAAAATAAGGAGTGAATTTTACTGAGATGACTTTCAAAATTTTCGTGAGTGAACACATAATGGAAGACACTTCAGGTACTTCTCCTAGCAATTGTCATTGTATAATTGCATCAAAATGAATTTCATTCTCTTAGCTTGAGATACATTATTTGACCACAAAAGCATTCAACAGGAAACATTTATGGACTAAATAATTTAGTAGAGAGAAGAATTAAGATTACTTAGCTTAGTTTAAATAATTTAGAGATGATAGTAAAAGACATTGTAATCCAACAATAACTTGAAAAGTTAAAATTATTAGAACTTGATCTTTATGTTTAATCCAATTTTTCTTTCTTTTAGCATTTATTTTCTTAGGGATAGTGAATGAGGAAATAATTGCTATAGGAGGAAATGACTGTGAAAAAGCACTTGCAGTTTAAACTTCTTCTAGCTTATCAACTCTACTTTGAAAAATTGGTTTCAAATGAGTAAAAGCATTTATGAAAGCCAGTAGGTTTTCCACTCAAGAAAAACCACACTGAAATAAGACATATACTTCCTGTTTCTCTTTGAGGTCTCACATTTTCTCACATTTTTGCCACCGATGGAAAAATCATCTTATTGAAAACAAAGGTTTACTTAAAAGACTCCACTCCATCCCAATAATCAGAAATTAATTTCAACAAAAATCAATATCTTTTAGTGGACTGAAGTTTGGAAGCTTTTACAAAAGAAATATGCTGCAGAGTATATGCTGCCCTTTGGACAGAGTTATATTTTGATCTGGAGAAAAAGCTTTTTGTGACAACACAAAAAAGGCAACAGTCTTATGACCAGTCAGAAGGTTTGACAACAAGTTGCTATTTTTATTATTGATCATGATCTGTTCAAAGCAGGCAAATAATGATCAATAAAAACTCATCAAACATCATCATTTAAATGCAAACACTCATCATCTTACTACTTAGAAGTGGCTATTTTACTTTATAAATATTTAATCTGGTGGATGAATTCTTGTCTGTCAAATATGGGAAAAATTCCCTCTGATTTCAAGTCAGGTAAATTATAAATGAGTGAGGATGACAAATGTACAAAACATCATCTAAATGTGAGTCTTCTCTGATCTAACTCACAGTACCATCCTTATACTATTTATTTGGGACTCTGCCCCCGATTTGAGCCAACATCCAAGACTTTGAAGAACATCAAGATCCTGTCTTGCCCTCAAAATTCATTTGCACATTAATTTTCCCCATCATATGACATGTGGGAATAGCACACAGTAGAGACAGAGATCTTGCACTCTAACAGAAATCCTCCAAACCTGTGGGATGATATATTTAATCCTTATGCCTCAACAGGGCTGCACAGGCAATGAATGCCTTATACTGCCTCAGGGATCTAACCACACAGACAGAACATAAGATCAATACTTCAGCCTGAAAATTAAAGGACTCAGTAAAAACTTGTCATTTTTTCTGTTAAGTATAAGCAGAAAAATAATAAACAGTCATCATCATTACTCTTATATTCAAGATACTGAAATCATTGCTTTTAACATTATAAGAAATTCATGCTGCCTCTCATTACAGCTTGATGGTAATAGCTGATGCTAAGTTTTCATTTTCAACATGGTCACAGAGTAAAATTTAATAGAACACTACAAAGCACCAGAACCGTACTTTTAAACTTAAGTAGAATATTATTATGATTATTATTCCCTCCATCATTTAGGCTCTCTCTCAGGAAAAGCCAAAATAACCAAAGCTGGATTAGTAAACAATCCTATCAGAAAGTTTAGTCTGTAATCCTCTTCCTCAGTGTTTTAGAGAGATCCCTTAATGCATCTTCTGTGGGATGCAGAGTTTCCCAGGAGGGCTTCTTGCTATTTGATGTTGTATTCTTGTGAAATCCCCAACAGGGCACACAGTGCTCTGAGACAGGTGGTGCTGTGCTGCCTTTTCCTGCATCCTGTTTCCTTTCACCAGTTTGGAACATAATGATCCTAAATTTGTCAGCCTTTTCTCACACTCCTAACTAAATGTGCACACCCTGTATCCAAGAAAAGGTAACAATTAAACTCTCTCCTCTCTTTATAGCCACCAAATCTCATCTTCTAAGGCATTGTTCATGAGCAATATGGTTTGAAAAACCCCGGAATATTTTTCTGCATTTATTCTCCACTCCTTTGTCAGTTCTATGATGGCAATAAGTCTTTTCTACTGCAGCCTCTACTTCTTGCAGAGCATCTAATCTTCAATAATGCTGAAATTGTCATGCCACACTTTATGCTTACCTTCAGCCAGGTAAGGTATATCTACTTAGAGCATGATTTAAAACCTCAGGGCCTACTCACAAATCCTGTCATCCTCTCTTGGACATTTTGTACCTTCTGTCTTTGCTGTGCTATGAATTAGGGTCCACAACACCTTGCTATAACATAACTTGGTTTTAGAATTTGATGCCAGATAATTAGTATCCTCTCTCCTTCAAACTGTTTATCTGCCCTGCTTAGTAGAGGTGGTTTTTCCCACCCTTCTCTCCTAAATCCTCAATTGGTATCACCCTTGTCCTTCAGATCTCCTGACAGCCACCTCAGGGGAGCTATTAACCTACTGTAAGCAGCTGTCTTCATCCAATACACCCACAGAGAAACAGCAGAAAGCCAAAGCAGACAGTATCTTTTCAGCTTAACTGCAGGGTGAGCTTTGTTTTTTTCAACAGTTATACTAAATCCCCAAAGCACTTTTTTCCTAACATGGCATTTCATATTGATAATGGCAGCAATAATTATGAACTGATAAAGGACTATTTGGCTGTGAATCTGTAAGTATTTCTTAAGCAGAGAAGACCAGCACAACAATTCTGAATGGTAAATCAGATTTAATATCCCTGTTTTAACATCCCAGCTTGCCTCAGAGGCACAGAATCTAAATCTCCAGACAAAACCAATTTTTATTGATGCCCAGATTCATGTAGATGTTATCAGCCAGAAATTGGAATACACTAAGTCTTCTACCCCTAAAATAATTTCTTTGAGGGATTTATCTTTTTTAAGTAATAAGTTTTACTTTATACCTGAGAAACTAAGTCTCTAACTTACCTTCTTCCCTTTCTCTATTGATGTTATTAGATTCCCAGAAATAATTAAATGTTAAACATAGATATAAGATCTGTTTTAACTTTTAAAATCTGATTGTGTGTAAGAAACAAATGTGTTGGAAAGTACATAAAAATTTTATCTTTCTGTTTCAAATCTGTTCCTAACATGAAGGAGCAGATTCTCCCTGTCATCTCTGCTCATTAGGGATAGATGTCAATAGTGACATGCTAGTAGCAAGTTTGGTAACTTTTTATTTTTATCAGTATTTGATTTTATGACATTAAATACCTATTAATATCATCAGCAGCCATTATATTCAGAATGTTTTTATGTGATAGCACAAAAGGATCAGACTGTGTCTACAGAAGCCAGGATTTGCATTTCATAATAATAGAGGCTATCACAATTTTTAGGAAAATTTTTCAATTTTGTGCATTGTGTTAGTGATTAATTTTTTTCTCCTGTAAGCTGCAATTGAAACTGACTGCCAATATTTTGTCATTTCACACAGAACTTTGAGAATTTTTTGGTGCTTTTTCTATTGACCAAATACTAGAAAATGTATCTTATCCATGAAGGACAGCTATTACTCTGATTTCAAGAGAAAGAACTTAGTGATGACACAGACATTAGGTGGATACTTTATCTAGTTGAAACAAAAATATCTACCACCCTTCAGGGCTGAAATAGTTTATGCATTTTGCTATTAAATGAAATCAACCGAATAAAGATTTATTAACTAACTACATTTCAGCTTCATACTCTCATGCACTTTTGTTCAAGAACTTGTTATATATGAAATATTTGCTTTCATTTGAAGGAAGATTATGAAAAAATGGAAGCATTGTATTTGCCACAAGTGACATCAGCTATGGCCTAAGCCCTCACATAGAAAAAAATGAAACTTAGAATAGTAAAGCCCTATTTTTATTCCTTTGTTTCTGAAGAAAATGACTTCAACCTTTGTGCCACTGCACTCAGCAATTTGTTTTGCTACTCTCACAATGCCACGTGCCATTTTCATTTTTATTGCACAATTCTCAGAAGTGGGCCCAAAGTTCTGTTTGGAAGAGCCCTTTCCTGGCACAATATTTAGGAGTTGCTCTAGACTCTACTGGAGCAGACTAATTCACTTTCTCCATTATCAATTTCAGTCCTTTGTGAGATGCAGGAAAAGACTGCAGCACCTCAGCAGAGGTTTTGGATATCATGTTATGCCCTACATATAACCCTGCCTTCTGCAGCCCACTGTGAGTGGATTTTGGGTGCTGTAGCACGTATTGGCACCTCTCCTTATATGCCTCCAGGATCTGGCCAAAATCTGTGCCCTAACTTGGAACACACGATAGATCTTAGGTAAGGTTTCTGTGTTTCACAAAATAAACTTAACTACCTGTCCTGCTATGCGACACAATCGTGATTACCCTGATTTTTTATTACAGTTTTGAAGTACCCTCTTCTAGCACTTTATATCACCTATTTTAAGCTTAGAAATTCCTATTAGTAAGTGTGTATAGACCTACAACTCATACAAAAACTTCAAAGAAGAAACAAACACTTCAATTCACACCTGACAATAAAAAAAAATAAAATACAATCTGAAGTAATCTGTTTAGAATGAGAGCTTCAGTTCCCTTTTCTCAGTAACCACTTCATTTCCAAAAGGAATGTGCAGAGAAACATTTTTATCTATAGTAAATATATATTGAACCACTATCAGTGTTTATACTTGTTAATTAAAAGATGTCTAGTAATTACTTTCTATGCTGCAAGAACAATCAGAGTGATTTATCCTGGACCATATGCATTCATGGATACTGTAGGACAATCCTTATTGCAAGGTCCCACATTCAGCCACTTACCTCTAGTGCTCTCCAGTAACATTCCACCTAGTAAATGTTTAAATGCCAATTTGTACAGATGAAAGAGGTTATACCAATTCAGCTCTTCACTTAGTGAAATTTAGCCAGCTAAGTAAAATTTTAAGAAAACATGCTTGCCCGTAACAAACACAGGCAATGTGCTCAGTTATTTTTTCATTTAACTTTAAAATAACCACAAATAAAAGTCCCTCCACAGATGCCTAAGTTCACATCAGTCATTTATTAGTAATAAAATCATGCCATTTCAAACATTTTCCTTATGTTTATCTGGTAGTTTTCCAGCCTTTCAGTCACTGCACATGGGACAGACTCTTCACAACCTTTCTTTTCTCTTGCCCACGTGTATCTCATCTCAATGACAAATGGAATGCTTTCTCTGCCAGTTTGTTCTCAGAGGCACAGCCTAACAGTGTCTTACACAGACCTCACAGCTTCTCCTCTAAAGTTCTGGGAGGCTCCTTGCTACATTTTATTGGGTCTGCTAACTTCTTAGGTGTTCTTTCTATTATGGATATTCTTCAGTCCTTTTCTTTCTTTTATACCAAAGAACCTTGAGTTTTTCACAGAGACCTGGGTTTGCCCTTTTTGAGAGAAAATATGAAGAAGTGATAACGTTTCTGGTCTGTGGTGGGGCAGGACTCGTTACCCCTGGGATAGGGAGTTTCATGAAATGATGAGATCACGTCTCCTTTGTTGTTTGCTGGACTATTTCTTGTTCTGGAAGGCAGCTATGAGACAACCCAAGTGAAGGTTGCTACTCTGAGTAGTGTCCCTCTGAAGTACACAGTGAAAGTTAAATCTTTGGCATTGGGCTTCTTGACCAGTTCCCTTTAGGTAACCTTGTTCTGTTTCAAATTTCTAGAGCGCCAGTAATTCACCTAGGATAATTTAAAAAGCTAAACTTTGTGTTCTGTATAAAAGTTACATTATATAACAGTTTAATTACTAGTGATTTGAATAGTGAAAATGTTTCTTTGGTGCAAAGCATTGCTGGCATCACAGTCTCCTGGTGTACATGGGGAGGAGATTTCTTCTTTTCATTAGAGTGAATTCCTTTTTTTAATAACAGGGAAAATGAACCTGATTAAATTTATCACAACCTTATAACAAGTGGAAATTGCTGCCTCACTCCAGAGTCAGTGATCATGTAAAATGCTCATTGAAACTAAGAGCATTGCCCAAAGTGGCATTTAAGTAGCTTTGCTGTGCAACTTCACTAAAGAAGTCAAATCTCTGATGACACGGTGGTCTCATGTTGCCTGTAATAAAAAAAATGAAGTTGATTTGCATTCTAATATTGACTGTGCATGTTCCTGCCCTGAAACTATTATGTTACTGTTTGGTTGGGTTTTTTTCTATCCTATGATATTGGAACAAATCACCATCCAGTACAAAGAGTTTCATAATAGCTACACTAGAAGCCACGTCCCTTCTCTTTAATGTAACTTAATTTATGCATATTTTTTGTTTCTGGGGAGGAAAACAAATGAGTAGAATAGCCCAAAACTGGAAGCAGTCTGTTAGGCAAACCAGAACAGACAGTGAGACTGAGAGACTTACAATGGGAAAAAAAATTATGATACATGATACTGTAGTTTCCTTAAGTTATGCCATGCAGCCTTTTATTGAGTTTCTAGAAAGTTTGGAATTTTTAGCACTTTACCTTCTGCTGCAAACTTTGTATTACTATAGGAGGTCTATGGAAACTGAACTCAGAAATGCAGTTTTAGAATAGATTTTTGGTAGCACTGAGTTTTTAATAGGAGACAGGATTTGAGATTGTACTCGGCAATAGCTGTAGATAAGACAGAGACTGAGCAGAAACGTTGCCTAGATGTCTTCAAAGTTATTTGATCTGGAGGTAGTCATTTGTTGGTCTATTTTTACTTCATGGGGAAAGGTCATGGAATCCTGAAAAATATTGCTGTAAAATGACAGCCTGCCCACAGTGATCATGCAAGGATCACATGTCCTCTGGATTGGATGCAACAGAAATTTCGGCACAGCACAAGTGATGTTGAAAGACTTTGAAAGCAATCCTAAAGTAATTGGTATTGCAGCCAAAGGGACAGAAGTGTTATTTAATTCTAGGGAATGTTGAGAGATCTTTGAGGAAGAATGATTAGCCAAAAGTTGTCATTGTATGTCTCTAATCATGCTAAATGTTGTAACTATATACATGATGTAAATAAGATGGAGATTGCTGCAAATGAAAAAGATAATGAGCAGGACTAAAAAGGAGGTGAAACCATTCCTGTTTTGTAATGATGATGATGATTTCCTTTGGATTTTAAATTCCTGATGAAAGTAGATGCTGGTTCCACCTCTCTTAATCTAGGGGGTTGCTCACTCTAATTTCAGCTGCTCTAAACTCATGATTTAGGTGCATATCATATATCACAAGAGATCACAAGTCAGATGAGCTGGCTGAATTTTAATGATGCGGTGGGAGAAATCCCCTTTGAGAGGGTTCCTGATGATCCAGTGCCATAGCTCAGGTGCCAAAGCTATGCAAATAATCATAGCATCACTTGTCCCTAAATGTTTATATGTATTTTCTTGGAAGAAAATATGTTCTGCTTAAATTTTTCATACCTCTTGTCTCACGTGGCCATAGCACCTGAACTGACAGCAGGTCCTGGCCTATTACATTACCCACTATTTCAACCTGAAATGTGACACAGGGGAACTATGTAACCTCTGCAATATGACACACATTGGAGCCATTACATCAGCAAGTCATGATGTCTTTGGAAGGCAAATAAAAATGTTGACTGTAAAGAAAAAAATCTAATGCTGGTCTCAGTTTTTAAGGTACCTTGTCAATGGCACACATTTATTACAGTCCTAGAAATCAAAAACATGTTTCATAATATATTGGGGATTTAGCTGGTTTTCTGTCCCCAGTGATAACATACTAAGAATGGGGGAGCGAAGGGAAATAATTTGCCTATTGTTAAATCCTTGAAACGTTGTGAAATAAGTAAGTATTACAAGCAAAGTCTACTTTTTCTCATCTTGAACTAAAGAATAATAACAAACAAATAGACAGGATTTGACAAGTACCACAATACAAGAGATTGATTGCTTACAGGAAAAAGAGACTATCTACACTAATTCCAAAAGATGAGATTTCATTTTAGAATTAAAATGATTATTTGGAATATATCACATAAGTTTAGAGGCTGGAAGAAAGTGAAAAATAATTAATTCCCCATTGAATAAATTCTAAAAGCTCAGAGCTGAGGCTGCTCTTCCCTTCTCACTTCTTTAGTCGTGCTTGACAAATCCAGACTTACTGGCAGAGCTGTGAGTGCCTTTAACTTGAGCACATCTTGAAGGATTTCTTGAAGCACCTTTCAGAAAGTGAGAATGTAAGAGGACTGGAGTCCTCCCCTTTGCTTTCTTACTGCTGTTCTGAATTATTAAGGTGGACAAAAGATAGGAAAGAATCCGTCTTTGGCAGGATGGAGCTTAATGCCTCTTTGAAATCTGCACCATTTCTTATGAGTGCCTCATGTTTGATCTTCCCCACTTGGAAAGCACAAAGTTGTGTGCAGGTGGAGATTTAGTCAGAAACTCCTTTGTATGGTTTGTGCTAGGAGCTCTTACAGCACGATGACAGCCATTTATGGAAGTATGAAATGCGTGGTTTGTAGTGCTGGCAGTGAGCCACAGGGATTTGAAGAAATATTGCCAACAATATACAAGAAAACAGTGATACCACAACTCTGATGAAAACAGCACCTGGAGGACAGCAGAGGAAAATGTTCTTCCTAATGTTGCTGTGAATGACAGCCCAGCAGAGTAGGTAGATGTCCATGTGGGAAATGTTGTATATTGTCAGTGAACTTCTTTCCTGAAAGCATTTTATTGTTAGGAGTTTTACACATACCAGAAGCAATTCCAAATGGTTAGAAAGCTCCTTAATGACTATATTGTTCACACGTTAGGCAAAATTTGTGGTCACATTGAGACATCTAATGATACCATGGACATGTTCTAACACAGTGTTACAGTACACTTTTGTCATATTTTTGTCTTTTCTGACAATAAAAAAATGCGTTAGAGCAAAAAATTTGGAAGCAACTGGCTGAACTTGCTGGTTGTTCAAGAGTTTTCTGCAGTCCCAGTTGTTTCTGTCCCAGGCAATTCAGCTCTGTGAGCTTATCCTCAAGCTCTCTTTTATCATGATGGCAAAATTGTCATTGCTTTTCCCAAAGCTACTCTTGCTTCTTGTGGGCTAAATCTGTGTATTGTGATGTAAGAGGGAAAGATCTGTTTACTTGCCTGCTTCTTTCTCCACTGGCAGCACAATTCCCTGTTTCCCTATTCTGTTACTCAGAAAGCTTGTGTCACTTTGATCAAAAATGAATCATAAGAAAAAAGGCATAGAAATAGAAGAGAAACAATTTCTGTTTGAGTAAGAAAGAGAATCTGTATTTCCCAAAATCTTCAGCAAAGTGTAAGGTTAAAAGTGGAGGACAAAGCTTCCAGCTCTGGAACAGTGGTTTTTTGCTGTCTCAAGAATAATTAGCTGCCTGTGGAAAAGGGCTGCTCTTTTTCACAGGAAATATATTACCCAGAGACAATCCAAACAACATTACTGCTGGATAAGGAGAACTCTGGTGAGCATCAGCAGTAGCTGAGGACCTTCATTCACAAGCAGTTACAGAGAAAGAGAGGCACCCTCAGCTGAGATTAAAGGGATAAGTAATGAACAAACACAAAAGGGAACTAATTCTTTTGCTCTAATGTCTTTAAACCATAGCTTAAAAGAGTCTGCTTCAAAGAAAGTCTTCTTCAGTGAATCAACTTTTTCCAATCCAGAGAAACATACAACTAAATTATTGTTGCGGTGTTTTCTCTTCCAACCCATGAAAACATGACTGCATTTAGGCTAGCAAAAATGTATTAAAATAAAATTTTTAAATGCTTATGATTATTTGAATGGTGTAAACAGGTTTGAAAATGTAAGAGTGAATCTATAGTGTTTGGACAACTGTAAATATAAGCATATAATTTTTTCCAAAATTAAAACACACCTCAGGATTTCTTAAATAGGTCATGGATATGTTAATTATAGACAAATATGAAAATATATATATAAAATGTATATACTATTGATATAGCACCTATATGTATAAACACAGATAAAAAAAAAATTACACCATGAACAGCCACATGGGTCTCCTTAAGCCTTCCCTTTAATGCTTTGATATGCATCATGATGCTCAAATTAAGAGTGCATGCTCCTTAGGGCACTGAATCATCTCTTACACTTTATGTTAAATATATTCATAGGAGAAAGTGCAATAAATAACTAGAATATTTACAAATAATATTATATGTATATGAGCTTATAATTTTTGGAGGTCTTACGGCACCTCTAAGAGTTCAATAAACAAGACTGATCATGACATAGTAAGAGAGATTATTTTGCCTCCAGACTTGGCTCTGAAACATAACTAGATTAAAACATTATCCTTACAGGGCATTTTTCTATTCTGGGAAGAGGTGGTAGATTATAATAAAGTTGATGAGTTCATGTAGGAAGCCATCAAGGTAGAACTGTCTCTGTATAAAAAATAAATATTATAAACAGAGAAAGCATGAAAATATATTGATCACTGGTGATACTATGAACACAGATGAAAAGGTAAAATAAATTCTGCTTGTATGGAATAACATTCATAGTAATTTTTATTTTCCCCATTAAAAAAATCCTGCTACTACAGTTTTCATTTGGCAATGAAGATAAATTTATATCAGATAAATGTTTTAATATTAATTACTCAGCTGGGGGCATACAAAGATTTTAGGCTCTCCTACGTGGAGGAAAAAAGCTCTTTCAGTTCCTAATTTCAAAACAGTGGTGTTACTCCTGTTCCTTTTCTTTCCTTTCCCCATCACCAAACCCTGCTCTGACCAGGCACAGTCCTTCAAATGGGAGATGAAAAGTACTGTATGGCATGCTGGGCTCCTGTAATTCCCACTGGAACACCACTGAGTAAAGAAAACCTGTTGGGTGGAAAACCTGCTGATCCTTAGGGATGACTTGGAGGACATTTTGCCTTTAATAACTTCATCCCTTGCCAGACTATAACTCACTTGCATTTTTGTTAACAACTTCATCAATGTAAGGCTACAACCTTATTGAATATTCCTGTGGTATAAAATTTTCTGTACTTTGTGATATTAATTGACTGATACATGGGAGCAGAAAGGCAACAGAGCTATTATACTGATTATTTTGTTGTCCGCTAGGAAATAAAATGAAAGGCAGCACCTTTGCAAATGATTTTTACAGGCCTTTGAAAAGATAGCAAGCGAAAGGGCAAATGACCTTAACCAGAAAAAATCACAAAAAAAAAAAAAAAAAA